>JAUPFP010000389.1:0-25244 GCA_036925085.1 Brachycybe producta
AATTAGAAATTGGAATTGAAGTTAAAATTGAAGCTGAAAATGAAGTTGAAATTGAAGTAGAAATTGAAGTTGAAATTGAAGTTGAAATTGAAGTAGAAATTAAAGTTGAAATTGAAGTTGAAATTGAAGTTGAAATTAAAGTTGAAATTGAAGTTGAAATTGAAGTTGAAATGAAGTTGAAATTGAAGTTGAAATTGAAGTTGAAATTGAAGTTGAAATTGATGTTGAAATTGAAGTTGAAATTGAAGTTGAAATTGAAGTTGAAATTGAAGTTGAAATTGAAGTTGAAATTGAAGTTGAAATTGAAGTTGAAATTGAAGTTGAAATTGAAGTTGAAATTGAAGTTGAAATTGAAGTTGAAATTGAAGTTGAAATTGAAGTTGAAATTGAAGTTTGAAATTGAAGTTGAAGAGTTGAAATTGAAGTTTGAATTTGAAGTTGAAGTTGAAAGTTGAAGTTGAAATTGTAGTTGAAATTTAAAGTTGAAATTGAGTTGAAATTAAAGTTGAAATTGAAGTTGAAATTGAAGTTGAATTGAAGTTGAAATTGAAGTTGAAATTGAAGTTGAATTGAAGTTGAAATTGAAGTTGAAGTAGAAGTTGAAATTGAAGTTGAAATTTAAGTTGAAATTGAAGTTGAAAATGAAGTTGAAATTGAAGTGAAATTGAAGTTGAAAGTGAAGTTGAAATTGAAGTTAAAGTTAAAGTTGAAATTGAAGTTGAAGTTGAAGTTGAAATTGAAGTTGAAATTGAAGTTGAAATTGAAGTTGAAATTGAAGTTGAAAATGAAGTTGAAATTGAAGTAGAAATTGAAGTTGAAATTGAAGTTGAAATTGAAGTTGAAATTGAAGTAGAACTTAAAGTTGAAATTGAAGTTGAAATTGAAGTTGAAATTGAAGTTGAAATTGATGTTGAAATTGAAGTTGAAATTGAAGTTGAAATTGAAGTTGAAATTGAAGTTGAATTTGAAATTAAGTTGAATTTGAAGTTGAAGTTGAAATTGAAGTTGAAATTGTAGTTGAAATTAAAGTTGAAATTGAAGTTGAAATTGAAGTTGAAATTGAAGTTGAAATTGAAGTTGAAATTGAAGTTGAAATTGAAGTCGAAATTGAAGTTGAAATTGAAGTTTGAAATTGAAGTTGAAATTGAATTTGAAAATAAAGTTGAAATTGAAGTTGAAAGTGAAGTTGAATTGAAGTTAAAGTTAAAGTTGCAATTGAAGTGAAGTTGTAGTTGAAGTCTAAGTCTGAAGTCTGAAGTCTAAGTCTAATCTAATCTGAAGTGAAGTTGTAATTGAAGTTGAAATCAAGTCGTAATCAAGTTGCAATCTAAGTCTGAATCAATCTAATCAAGTCCTGAATCTAATCAAGTTCAAATTGAAGTTGAAATTGAAGTTAATAAGTTGAAATTGAAGTAAATTGAAGTCAATCTGAATCCAATCTGAAGCCAATCTAATCCAATCTTAAGTCCAATCTGAGTTCAATCTGAAGTCCCAATCCTACTCCTAATCCCAATCCTAATCCCAATCCTAATCCCAATCCTAAATCCCAATCCTAATCCCAATCCTAATCCCAATCCTAATCCTACTCCTAATCCCAATCCTAATCCCAATCCTAATCCCAATCCTAATCCCCATCCTAATCCCAATCCTACTCCCAATCCTAATCCCAATCCTAACCCCAATCCTAACCCCAACCCTAACCCCAATCCTAATCCCAATCCTAATCCCCCTCCTAATCCCAATCCTAATCCCTATCCTAATCCCAATCCTAACCCTAACCCTAATCCCAATCCTAATCCTAATCCTAATCCTAATCCCAATCCTAATCCCAATCCTAATCCCAATCCTAATCCCAATCCTAATCCTACTCCTAATCCCAATCCTAACCCCAATCCTAACCCCAACCCTAACCCCAATCCTAATCCCAATCCTAATCCCAATCCTAATCCCAATCCTAATCCCACCCCTAATCCCACTCCCAATCCCAATCCTAATCCCAATCCCAATCCAACTCCCAATTCCAATCCTAACCCCAATCCTCATCCCCATCCTAATCCCAATCCTACTCCCAATCCTAATCCCAATCCTAATCCCAATCCTACTCCCAACCCTAATCCCAATCCTAATCCCAATCCTAATCCCAACCCTAATCCCAATCCTAATCCCAATCCTAATCCCAATCCTAATCCCAATCCTAATCCCAATCCTAATCCCAATCCTAATCCCAACCCTAATCCCAATCCTAATCCCAATCCTAATCCCAATCCTAATCCCAATCCTAATCCCAATCCTAATCCCAATCCTAATCCCAATCCTAATCCCAATCCTAATCCCAATCCTAATCCCAACCCTAATCCTACTCCTAATCCCAATCCTAATCCCAATCCTAATCCCAATCCTAATCCCCATCCTAATCCCAATCCTAATCCCAATCCTAATCCCAATCCTAATCCTAATCCCAACCTAAATCCAAATCCTAATCCTAATCCCAATTCCTAATCCCAATACTAATCCCAACCCTAATCCCAATCCTAATCCCAACCCTAATCCCAATCCTAATCCCAATCCTAATCCCAATCCTAATCCCAATCCTAATCCCAATCCTAATCCCAATCCTAATCCCAATCCTAATCCTACTCCTAATCCCAATCCTAATCCCAAACCTAATCCCAAACCTAATCCCCATCCTAATCCCAATCCTAATCCCAATCCTAATCCCTATCCTAATCCCAATCCTAACCCTAACCCTAATCCCAATCCTAACCCTAATCCTAATCCCAATCCTAATCCCAATCCTAATCCCAATCCTAATCCCAATCCTAATCCCCATCCTAATCCCAATCCTACTCCCAATCCTAATCCCAATCCTAATCCCAATCCTAATCCCAATCCTACTCCCAACCCTAATCCCAATCCTAATCCCAATCCTAATCCCAATCCTAATCCCAATCCTAATCCCAATCCTAATCCCAATCCTAATCCTAATCCCAATCCTAACCCCAATCCTAACCCCAACCCTAACCCCAATCCTAATCCCAATCCTAATCCCAATCCTAATCCCCCTCCTAATCCCAATCCTAATCCCAATCCTACTCCCAACCCTAATCCCAATCCTAATCCCAATCCTAATCCCAATCCTAATCCCAATCCTAATCCCAATCCTAATCCCAATCCTAATCCTAATCCCAATCCTAATCCCAATCCTAATCCCCATCCTAATCCCAATCCTAATCCCAATCCTAATCCCAATCCTAATCCTAATCCCAACCTAAATCCAAATCCTAATCCTAATCCCAATCCTAATCCCAATCCTAATCCCAATCCTAACCCCAATCCTAATCCCAATCCTAATCCAATCCTAATCCCAATCCTAATCCCCATCCTAATCCCAATCCTACTCCCAATCCTAATCCCAATCCTAATCCCAATCCTAATCCCAATCCTACTCCCAACCCTAATCCCAATCCTATCCCAATCCTAACCCCAATCCTAACCCCAACCCTAACCCCAATCCTAATCCCAATCCTAATCCCCCTCCTAATCCCAATCCTAATCCCAATCCTACTCCCAACCCTAATCCCAATCCTAATCCCAATCCTAATCCCAATCCTAATCCCAATCCTAATCCCAATCCTAATCCCAATCCTAATCCTAATCCCAATCCTAATCCCAATCCTAATCCCCATCCTAATCCCAATCCTAATCCCAATCCTAATCCCAATCCTAATCCTAATCCCAACCTAAATCCAAATCCTAATCCTAATCCCAATCCTAATCCCAATCCTAATCCCAATCCTAACCCCAATCTAATCCCAATCCTAATCCCAATCCTAATCCCAATCCTTATCCCCATCCTAATCCCAATCCTACTCCCAATCCTAATCCCAATCCTAATCCCAATCCTAATCCCAATCCTACTCCCAACCCTAATCCCAATCCTAATCCCAATCCTAACCCCAATCCTAACCCCAACCCTAACCCCAATCCTAATCCCAATCCTAATCCCCTCCTAATCCCAATCCTAATCCCTATCCTAATCCCAATCCTAACCCTAACCCTAATCCCAATCCTAATCCTAATCCTAATCCTAATCCTAATCCTAACCCCAATCCTAATCCAAATCCTAATCCCAATCCTAATCCCAATCCTAATCCCAATCCTAATCCCAATCCTAATCCCAATCCTAACCCCAACCCTAATCCCAATCCTAATCCCAATCCTAATCCCAATCCTAATCCCAATCCTAATCCCAATCCTAATCCCAATCCTAATCCCAATCCTAATCCCAATCCTAATCCCAATCCTAATCCTACTCCTAATCCCAATCCTAATCCCAATCCTAATCCCAATCCTAATCCCAATCCTAATCCCAATCCTAATCCCAACCCTAATCCCAATCCTAATCCCAATCCTAATCCCAATCCTAATCCCAATCCTAATCCCAATCCTAATCCCAATCCTAATCCCAATCCTAATCCCAATCCTACTCCCAACCCTAATCCCAATCCTAATCCCAATCCTAATCCCAACCCTAATCCCAATCCTAATCCCAATCCTAATCCCAATCCTAATCCCAATCCTAATCCCAATCTAATCCCAATCCTAATCCCAACCCTAATCCCAATCCTAATCCCAATCCTAATCCCAATCCTAATCCCAATCCTAATCCCAATCCTAATCCCAATCCTAATCCCAATCCTAATCCCAATCCTAATCCCAATCCTAATCCCAACCCTAATCCTACTCCTAATCCCAATCCTAATCCCAATCCTAATCCCAATCCTAATCCCCATCCTAATCCCAATCCTAATCCCAATCCTAATCCCAATCCTAATCCTAATCCCAACCTAAATCCAAATCCTAATCCTAATCCCAATCCTAATCCCAATACTAATCCCAACCCTAATCCCAATCCTAATCCAACCCTAATCCCAATCCTAATCCCAATCCTAATCCCAATCCTAATCCCAATCCTATCCCAATCCTAATCCCAATCCTAATCCCAATCCTAATCCTACTCCTAATCCCAATCCTAATCCCAATCCTAATCCCAAACCTAATCCCCATCCTAATCCCAATCCTAATCCCAATCCTAATCCCTATCCTAATCCCAATCCTAACCCTAACCCTAATCCCAATCCTAATCCTAATCCTAATCCCAATCCTAATCCCAATCCTAATCCCAATCCTAATCCCAATCCTAATCCCCATCCTAATCCCAATCCTACTCCCAATCCTAATCCCAATCCTAATCCCAATCCTAATCCCAATCCTACTCCCAACCCTAATCCCAATCCTAATCCCAATCCTAATCCCAATCCTAATCCCAATCCTAATCCCAATCCTAATCCCAATCCTAATCCCAATCCTAATCCTAATCCCAATCCTAACCCCAATCCTAACCCCAACCCTAACCCCAATCCTAATCCCAATCCTAATCCCCCTCCTAATCCCAATCCTAATCCCAATCCTACTCCCAACCCTAATCCCAATCCTAATCCCAATCCTAATCCCAATCCTAATGCCCAATCCTAATCCCAATCCTAATCCCAATCCTAATCCTAATCCCAATCCTAATCCCAATCCTAATCCCCATCCTAATCCCAATCCTAATCCCAATCCTAATCCCAATCCTAATCCTAATCCCAACCTAAATCCAAATCCTAATCCTAATCCCAATCCTAATCCCAATCCTAATCCCAATCCTAACCCCAATCCTAATCCCAATCCTAATCCCAATCCTAATCCCAATCCTAATCCCCATCCTAATCCCAATCCTACTCCCAATCCTAATCCCAATCCTAATCCCAATCCTAATCCCAATCCTACTCCCAACCCTAATCCCAATCCTAATCCCAATCCTAACCCCAATCCTAACCCCAACCCTAACCCCAATCCTAATCCCAATCCTAATCCCCCTCCTAATCCCAATCCTAATCCCAATCCTACTCCCAACCCTAATCCCAATCCTAATCCCAATCCTAATCCCAATCCTAATCCCAATCCTAATCCCAATCCTAATCCCAATCCTAATCCCAATCCTAATCCTAATCCCAATCCTAATCCCAATCCTAATCCCCATCCTAATCCCAATCCTAATCCCAATCCTAATCCCAATCCTAATCCTAATCCCACCTAAATCCAAATCCTAATCCTAATCCCAATCCTAATCCCAATCCTAATCCCAATCCTAACCCCAATCCTAATCCCAATCCTAATCCCAATCCTAATCCCAATCCTAATCCCCATCCTAATCCCAATCCTACTCCCAATCCTAATCCCAATCCTAATCCCAATCCTAATCCCAATCCTACTCCCAACCCTAATCCCAATCCTAATCCCAATCCTAACCCCAATCCTAACCCCAACCCTAACCCCAATCCTAATCCCAATCCTAATCCCCCTCCTAATCCCAATCCTAATCCCTATCCTAATCCCAATCCTAACCCTAACCCTAATCCCAATCCTAATCCTAATCCTAATCCTAATCCTAATCCTAACCCCAATCCTAATCCAAATCCTAATCCCAATCCTAATCCCAATCCTAATCCCAATCCTAATCCCAATCCTAATCCCAATCCTAACCCCAACCCTAATCCCAATCCTAATCCCAATCCTAATCCCAATCCTAATCCCAATCCTAATCCCAATCCTAATCCCAATCCTAATCCCAATCCTAATCCCAATCCTAATCCCAATCCTAATCCTACTCCTAATCCCAATCCTAATCCCAATCCTAATCCCAATCCTAATCCCAATCCTAATCCCAATCCTAATCCCAATCCTAACCCCAACCCTAACCCCAATCCTAATCCCAATCCTAATCCCAATCCTAATCCCAATCCTAATCCCAATCCTAATCCCAATCCTAATCCTACTCCTAATCCCAATCCTAACCCCAATCCTAACCCCAATCCTAATCCCAATCCTAATCCCACCCCTAATCCCACTCCCAATCCCAATCCTAATCCTAATCCCAATCCAACTCCCAATTCCAATCCCAACCCCAATCCTCATCCCCATCCTAATCCCAATCCTACTCCCAATCCTAATCCCAATCCTAATCCCAATCCTACTCCCAACCCTAATCCCAATCCTAATCCCAATCCTAATCCCAACCCTAATCCCAATCCTAATCCCAATCCTAATCCCAATCCTAATCCCAATCCTAATCCCAATCCTAATCCCAATCCTAACCCCAACCCTAATCCCAATCCTAATCCCAATCCTAATCCCAATCCTAATCCCAATCCTAATCCCAATCCTAATCCCAATCCTAATCCCAATCATAATCCCAATCCTAATCCCAATCCTAACCCCAATCCTAATCCTACTCCTAATCCCAATCCTAATCCCAATCCTAATCCCAATCCTAATCCCAATCCTAATCCCAATCCTAATCCCCATCCTAATCCCAATCCTAATCCCAATCCTAATCCCAATCCTAATCCTAATCCCAACCTAAATCCAAATCCTAATCCTAATCCCAATCCTAATCCCAATACTAATCCCAACCCTAATCCCAATCCTAATCCCAATCCTAATCCCAATCCTAATCCCAATCCTAATCCCAATCCTAATCCCAATCCTAATCCCAATCCTAATCCCAATCCTAATCCCAATCCTAATCCTACTCCTAATCCCAATCCTAATCCCAAACCTAATCCCAATCCTAATCCCCATCCTAATCCCAATCCTAACCCCAATCCTCATCCCCATCCTAATCCCAATCCTACTCCCAATCCTAATCCCAATCCTAATCCCAATCCTACTCCCAACCCTAATCCCAATCCTAATCCCAATCCTAATCCCAACCCTAATCCCAATCCTAATCCCAATCCTAATCCCAATCCTAATCCCAATCCTAATCCCAATCCTAATCCCAATCCTAATCCCAATCCTAATCCCAACCCTAATCCCAATCCTAATCCCAATCCTAATCCCAATCCTAATCCCAATCCTAATCCCAATCCTAATCCCAATCCTAATCCCAATCCTAATCCCAATCCTAATCCTACTCCTAATCCCAATCCTAATCCCAAACCTAATCCCAATCCTAATCCCCATCCTAATCCCAATCCTAATCCCAATCCTAATCCCTATCCTAATCCCAATCCTAACCCTAACCCTAATCCCAATCCTAATCCTAATCCTAATCCCAATCCTAATCCCAATCCTAATCCCAATCCTAATCCCAATCCTAATCCCCATCCTAATCCCAATCCTACTCCCAATCCTAATCCCAATCCTAATCCCAATCCTAATCCCAATCCTACTCCCAACCCTAATCCCAATCCTAATCCCAATCCTAATCCCAATCCTAATCCCAATCCTAATCCCAATCCTAATCCCAATCCTAATCCCAATCCTAATCCCAATCCTAATCCCAATCCTAATCCCAATCCTAATCCTACTCCTAATCCCAATCCTAATCCCAATCCTAATCCCAATCCTAATCCCAATCCTAATCCCAATCCTAATCCCAATCCTAATCCCAATCCTAATCCCAATCCTAATCCTACTCCCAATCCTAATCCCAATCCTAATCCCAATCCTAATCCCAATCCTAATCCCAATCCTAATCCCAATCCTAATCCTACTCCTAATCCCAATCCTAATCCCAATCCTAATCCCCATCCTAATCCCAATCCTAATCCCAATCCTAATCCCCATCCTAATCCCAATCCTAATCCCAATCCTAATCCCAATCCTAATCCTAATCCCAACCTAAATCCAAATCCTAATCCTAATCCCAATCCTAATCCCAATCCTAATCCCAATCCTACTCCCAACCCTAATCCCAATCCTAATCCCAATCCTAATCCCAATCCTAATCCCAATCCTAATCCCAATCCTAATCCCAATCCTAATCCCAATCCTAATCCCAATCCTAATCCCAATCCTAATCCCAATCCTAATCCTACTCCTAATCCCAATCCTAATCCCAATCCTAATCCCAATCCTAATCCCAATCCTAATCCCAATCCTAATCCCAATCCTAATCCCAATCCTAATCCCAATCCTAATCCTACTCCCAATCCTAATCCCAATCCTAATCCCAATCCTAATCCCAATCCTAATCCCAATCCTAATCCCAATCCTAATCCTACTCCTAATCCCAATCCTAATCCCAATCCTAATCCCCATCCTAATCCCAATCCTAATCCCAATCCTAATCCTAATCCCAATCCTAATCCCAATCCTAATCCCCATCCTAATCCCAATCCTAATCCCAATCCTAATCCTAATCCCAACCTAAATCCAAATCCTAATCCTAATCCCAATCCTAATCCCAATCCTAATCCCAATCCTAACCCCAATCCTAATCCCAATCCTAATCCCAATCCTAATCCCAATCCTTAATCCCCATCCTAATCCCAATCCTACTCCCAATCCTAATCCCAATCCTAATCCCAATCCTAATCCCAATCCTACTCCCAACCCTAATCCCAATCCTAATCCCAATCCTAACCCCAATCCTAACCCCAACCCTAACCCCAATCCTAATCCCAATCCTAATCCCCCTCCTAATCCCAATCCTAATCCCTATCCTAATCCCAATCCTAACCCTAACCCTAATCCCAATCCTAATCCTAATCCTAATCCTAATCCTAATCCTAACCCCAATCCTAATCCAAATCCTAATCCCAATCCTAATCCCAATCCTAATCCCAATCCTAATCCCAATCCTAATCCCAATCCTAACCCCAACCCTAATCCCAATCCTAATCCCAATCCTAATCCCAATCCTAATCCCAATCCTAATCCCAATCCTAATCCCAATCCTAATCCCAATCCTAATCCCAATCCTAACCCCAATCCTAATCCCAATCCTAATCCCAATCCTAATCCTACTCCTAATCCCAATCCTAACCCCAATCCTAACCCCAACCCTAACCCCAATCCTAATCACACACACCCCCCCCCCCCCTTCTTCTTCTTCCCCTCTCTCTCACCCCAACCCAAAACCCAAACCAAAACCCAACCCAAAACCCAACCCAAACCCCAACTCCAACCCCAACCCAAACCCCAACCCAAACCCCAACCCAAAACCCAACCCAAACCCCAACCCAAACCCCAACCCAAACCCCAACCAAACCCCAACCCAAACCCCAACCCAAACCCCAACCCAAACCCCAACCCAAACCCCAAACCAAAACCCAACCCAAACCCCAACCCAAACCCAACCCAAACCCCAACCCAAACCCCAACCCAAACCCCAACCCCAACCCCAACCCAAACCCAACCCCAACCCCAACCCCAACCCCAACCCCAACCCAAACCCCAAACCCAAACCCAACCCAAACCCCAACCCAAACCCCAACCCAAACCCCAACAAAAACCCCAACCCAAACCCCAACCCAAAACCCAAACCAAAACCCAACCCAAAACCCAACCCAAACCCCAACCCAAACCCCAAACCAAACACCAACCCAAACCCCAACCCAAACCCCAACCCAAACCCCAACCCAAACACCAACCCAAACCCCAACCAAAACCCCAACCCAAACCCCAACCCAAACCCCAACCCAAACCCCAACCCAAAACCCAACCCAAACCCCAACCCAAACCCCAACCCAAACCCCAACCCCAACCCCAACCCCCAACCAAACCCCAACCCCAACCAAACCCCAACCCAAACCCCAACCAAAACCCCAACCCAAACCCCAACCCAAACCCCAACCCCAACCCAAACCCCAACCCAAACCCCAACCTAAACCCCAACCCAAACCCCAACCCAAACCCAACACCAACCCCAACCCAAACCCCAACCCAAACCCCAACCCAAACCCCAACCCAAACCCCAACCCAAACCCCAACCCAAACACCAACCCCAACCCAAACCCCAACCCAAACCCCAACCCAAACCCCAACCCAAACCCCAACCCAAACCCCAACCCAAACCCCAACCCAAACCCCAACCCAAACCCAACACCAACCCCAACCCAAACCCAACCCAAACCCCAACCCAAACCCCAACCCAAACCCCAACCCAACCCAACCCAAACCCCAACCCAAACCCAACCCAAACCCCAACCCAAACCCCAACCCAAACCCCAAACCTAACACCAACCCAAACCCCAACCCAAACCCCAACCCAAACCCCAACCCCAACCCCAACCCCCAACCAAACCCAACCCCAACCCAAACCCCAACCCAAACCCCACCAACCCCAACCAAACCCCAACCCAAACCCCACCAAACCCCAACCTAAACCCCAACCCAAACCCCAACCCAAACCCCAACACCAACCCCAACCCAAACCCCAACCCAAACCCCAACCCAAACCCCAACCCAAACCCCAACCCAAACCCCAACCCAAACACCAACCCCAACCCAAACCCCAACCAAACCCAACCAAACCCCAACCCAAACCCCAACCCAAACCCAACCCAAACCCACCAAACCCCAACCCAAACCCCAACACCAACCCCAACCCAAACCCCAACCCAAACCCAACCCAAACCCCAACCCAAACCCCAACCCATACCCAACCCAAAACCCCAACCCAAACCCCAACCCAAACCCCAACCAAACCCAACCCAAACCCCAACCTAACACCAACCCAAACCCCAACCCATACCCAACCAATCCAACCCAAACTCCAACCCAAACCCAACTATCACCAATCAACCCAAACCCAACATACCAACCAAACCCAACCCAACCCAACCAAACCCAAACCCAACCCAACCCAAAACCCCTACCCAAACCCCAACCCAAACCCCTACCCAAACCCTACCAAACCCCAACCCAAACCCAACCAAACCCAACCCAAACCCCAACAACAACCCCAACCCAAACCCCAACCCAAACCCAACCCAAACACCACCCATCCCAACCCATACCACTACCCTAACACCTACCATACCCCAACCCAAACCCCAACCAAACCCCAACCCAAACCACTACCCAAACCCAACCCAATCCCAACCCAAACCCCAACCAATCCCCAACCCAAACCCAACCCAAAACCAACCCATACCCCAACCCAACCCCAACCCAAACCCCAAACCAATCACCTACCAAACCACAACCCAAACCCCAACCAAACACCAACCCATACCACCAACCTATACCTCAACCCAAAACCCAACCCAAACCCCAACCAAAACCCAACCAAACCCCAACCCAAACCCCAACCCAACCCAACACCTACCCAACCCAATCCCCAACCCAAACCCCAACCAAACCCAACCCATACCCAAACCACAACCCATACCCAACCCAACCCAACCCAAACCCAACCCAAACCCCAACCATAACCAACAAACCCACCCAACCCAACCAAACCCAACCCAACCCAACCCACTAACAAACCCTATCACCAACAATACCCCATCCCAATCAACCCAAACCCCAACCATACACCAACCCAAACCCCAACCAATCCCCAATACCAACCCAACCAAACCCAACCCATACCCACTCAACATCAACTTCCATTTCACTTCAATTCAACTCAATTTCAACCATCAACTCCAACCTCAAACTCCAACTCAATCCAACCAATTCACCAACTCAAATCACTCAACCCAATTCCACTTCCACTTCCCTCAATCAAATCAACACATACACTTCAATCACAAACCTTCAACTCAAAACCCCAACCCAAACCCCAACCCATACCCTCAATTCAACTTCAATTTCACCTAGCTACAATTTCAACTTCAATATCACTATACTATCAACTACAATTCACTTCAATCTTCAACTTCCTTTCAACATCCAATTCAACATCATTTCAGCTTCAATTTAATTTCAATCCAATTCTAATTCAATTCAACTTCAACTTCAATTTCAATTTCGATTTCAACTTGTATTTCAACTTCAATTTCAACTTCAATTTTAACTTCAATTTAACTTCAATTTCAACTTCGACTTCAACTTCAATTTCAACTTCAATTTCAACTTCAATTTCAACTTCAATTCAACTTCAATTTCAACTTCAATTTTAACTTTAATTTTAACTTCAATTTCAACTTCAATTTCAACTTCAATTTCAACTTCAATTTCAACTTCAATTTCAACTTCAATTTCAACTTCGACTTCAACTTCAATTTCAACTTCAATTTCAACTTCAATTTCAACTTCAATTTCAACTTCAATTCAACTTCAATTTCAACTTCAATTTCAACTTCAATTTCAACTTCAATTTCAACTTTAATTTTAACTTCAATTTCAACTTCAATTTCAACTTCAATTTCAACTTCAATTTCAACTTCAATTCAACTTCAAATTCACTTCAATTTTAACTTCAACTTCAACTTCAACTTCAACTTCAACTTCAATTTCAACTTTAACTTTAACTTCAATTTCAACTTCACTTTCAACTTCAATTTCAACTTCTTTTTCAACTTCAATTTCAACTTCAATTTTAACTTTAATTTTAACTTCAATTTTAACTTCAATTTCAACTTCAATTTCAACTTTAATTTCTACTTCAATTTCAACTTCAATTTCAACTTCAATTTCAACTTCAATTTCTACTTCATTTCAACTTCATTTTCAACTTCAATTTCAACTTCAATTTCAACTTCAATTTCAACTTCAATTTTAACTTCAATTTCAACTTCAATTTCAACTTCAATTTCAACTTCAACTTCAAATTCAAACTTAATTTCAACTTCAACTTCAATTTCAACTTCAATTTCAACTTCAATTTCAACTTCATTTTCAACTTCATTTCAACTTCAATTTCAACTTCAACTTCAATTTCAACTTCAATTTCAACTTCAATTTCAACTTCAATTTCAACTTCAATTTCAACTTCAATTTCAACTTCAATTTCAACTTTAAGTTCTACTTCAATTTCAACTTCAATTTCAACTTCTTTATCAACTTCAATTTCAACTTCAATTTTAACTTTAATTTTAACTTCAATTTTAACTTCAATTTCAACTTCAATTTCAACTTTAATTTCTACTTCAATTTCAACTTCAATTTCAACTTCAATTTCAACTTCAATTTCTACTTCAATTTCAACTTCATTTTCAACTTCAATTTCAACTTCAATTTCAACTTCAATTTCAACTTCAATTTTAACTTCAATTTCAACTTCAATTTCAACTTCAATTTCAACTTCAACTTCAAATTCAAACTTAATTTCAACTTCAACTTCAATTTCAACTTCAATTTCAACTTCAATTTCAACTTCATTTTCAACTTCAATTTCAACTTCAATTTCAACTTCAACTTCAATTTCAACTTCAATTTCAACTTCAATTTCAACTTCAATTTCAACTTCAATTTCACTTCAATTTCAACTTTAAGTTCTACTTCAATTTCAACTTCAATTTCAACTTCTTTTTCAACTTCAATTTCAACTTCAATTTTAACTTTAATTTTAACTTCAATTTTAACTTCAATTTCAACTTCAACTTCAATTTCAACTTCAATTTCAACTTCAATTTCAACTTCAATTCAACTTCAATTTCAACTTCAATTTCAACTTCAATTTCAACTTTAAGTTCTACTTCATTTCAACTTCAATTTCAACTTCAATTTCAACTTCAATTTCTACTTCAATTTCAACTTCATTTTCAACTTCAATTTTCAACTTCAATTTCAACTTCAATTTCAACTTCATTTCAACTTCAACTTCAACTTCAATTTCAACTTTAACTTTAACTTCAATTTCAACTTCACTTTCAACTTCAATTTCAACTTCAATTTCAACTTCATTTTCAACTTAAATTTCAACTTCAATTTCAACTTCAATTTCAACTTCTACTTCAACTTCAATTTCAACTTCAATTTCAACTTCAATTTCAACTTCAATTTCAACTTCAATTTCAACTTCAATTTCAACTTCAATTTCAACTTTAATTCAACTTCAATTTCAACTTTAATTTCAACTACAATTTCAACTTCAATTTCAACTTCAACTTCAAATTCAAACTTAATTTCAACTTCAACTTCAATTTCAACTTCAATTTCAACTTCATTTTCAACTTCATTTTCAACTTCAATTTCAACTTCAATTTCAACTTCAATTTCAACTTCTACTTCAACTTTAATTTCAACTTCAATTTCAACTTCAATTTCAACTTCAATTTCAACTTCAATTTCAACTTCAATTTCAACTTCAATTTCAACTTCAATTTCAACTTCAATTTCAACTTCAATTTCAACTTTAATTTCAACTTCAATTTCAACTTCAATTTCAACTCAATTTCAACTTCAATTTCAACTTCAATTTCACTTCAATTTCAACTTTAATTTCAACTTCAATTTCAACTTCAATTTCAACTTTAATTTCTACTTCAATTTCAACTTCAATTTCAACTTCAATTTCAACTTCAATTTCAACTTCAATTTCAACTTCAATTTCAACTTCAATTTCAACTTCAATTTCACTTTAATTTCAACTTCAATTTCAACTTCAATTTCAACTTCAATTTCAACTTCAATTTCAACTTCAATTTCAACTTCGACTTCAACTTCAATTTCAACTTCAATTTCAACTTCAATTTCAACTTCAATTTCAACTTCAATTTCAACTTCAATTTCAACTTCAATTTCAACTTCAATTTCAACTTCAATTTCAACTTTAATTTTAACTTCAATTTCAACTTCAATTTCAACTTCAATTTCAACTTCAATTTCAACTTCAATTTCAACTTCAAATTCAACTTCAATTTTAACTTCAACTTCAACTTCAACTTCAACTTCAACTTCAATTTCAACTTTAACTTTAACTTCAATTTCAACTTCACTTTCAACTTCAATTTCAACTTCTTTTTCAACTTCAATTTCAACTTCAATTTTAACTTTAATTTAACTTCAATTTTAACTTCAATTTCAACTTCAATTTCACTTTAATTTCTACTTCAATTTCAACTTCAATTTCAACTTCAATTTCAACTTCAATTTCTACTTCAATTTCAACTTCATTTTCAACTTCAATTTCAACTTCAATTTCAACTTCAATTTCAACTTCAATTTTAACTTCAATTTCAACTTCAATTTCAACTTCAATTTCAACTTCAACTTCAAATTCAAACTTAATTTCAACTTCAAAACTTCAATTTCAACTTCAATTTCAACTTCATTTTCAACTTCAATTTCAACTTCAATTTCAACTTCAACTTCAATTTCAACTTCAATTTCAACTTCAATTTCAACTTCAATTTCAACTTCAATTTCAACTTCAATTTCAACTTTAAGTTCTACTTCAATTTCAACTTCAATTTCAACTTCTTTTTCAACTTCAATTTCAACTTCAATTTTAACTTTAATTTTAACTTCAATTTTAACTTCAATTTCAACTTCAATTTCAACTTTAATTTCTACTTCAATTTCAACTTCAATTTCAACTTCAATTTCAACTTCAATTTCTACTTCAATTTCAACTTCATTTTCAACTTCAATTTCAACTTCAATTTCAACTTCAATTTCAACTTCAATTTTAACTTCAATTTCAACTTCAATTTCAACTTCAATTTCAACTTCAACTTCAAATTCAAACTTAATTTCAACTTCAACTTCAATTTCAACTTCAATTTCAACTTCAATTTCAACTTCATTTTCAACTTCAATTTCAACTTCAATTTCAACTTCAACTTCAATTTCAACTTCAATTTCAACTTCAATTTCAACTTCAATTTCAACTTCAATTTCAACTTCAATTTCAACTTTAAGTTCTACTTCAATTTCAACTTCAATTTCAACTTCTTTTTCAACTTCAATTTCAACTTCAATTTCAACTTCAATTTTAACTTTAATTTTAACTTCAATTTTAACTTCAATTTCAACTTCAACTTCAATTTCAACTTCAATTTCAACTTCAATTTCAACTTCAATTTCAACTTCAATTTCAACTTCAATTTCAACTTTAAGTTCTACTTCAATTTCAACTTCAATTTCAACTTCAATTTCAACTTCAATTTCTACTTCAATTTCAACTTCATTTTCAACTTCAATTTCAACTTCAATTTCAACTTCAATTTCAACTTCAATTTCAACTTCAACTTTAACTTCAATTTCAACTTTAACTTTAACTTCAATTTCAACTTCACTTTCAACTTCAATTTCAACTTCAATTTCAACTTCATTTTCAACTTAAATTTCAACTTAAATTTCAACTTCAATTTCAACTTCTACTTCAACTTCAATTTCAACTTCAATTTCAACTTCAATTTCAACTTCAATTTCAACTTCAATTTCAACTTCAATTTCAACTTCAATTTCAACTTTAATTTCAACTTCAATTTCAACTTTAATTTCAACTACAATTTCAACTTCAATTTCAACTTCAACTTCAAATTCAAACTTAATTTCAACTTCAACTTCAATTTCAACTTCAATTTCAACTTCAATTTCAACTTCATTTTCAACTTCAATTTCAACTTCAATTTCAACTTCAATTTCAACTTCTACTTCAACTTTAATTTCAACTTCAATTTCAACTTCAATTTCAACTTCAATTTCAACTTCAATTTCAACTTCAATTTCAACTTCAATTTCAACTTCAATTTCAACTTCAATTTCAACTTCAATTTCAACTTTAATTTCAACTTCAATTTCAACTTCAATTTCAACTTCAATTTCAACTTCAATTTCAACTTCAATTTCAACTTCAATTTCAACTTTAATTTCAACTTCAATTTCAACTTCAATTTCAACTTTAATTTCTACTTCAATTTCAACTTCAATTTCAACTTCAATTTCTACTTCAATTTCAACTTCATTTTCAGCTTCAATTTTAACTTCAATTCCAATTTCTAATTCAATTTCAAGTTCAACTTCAATTTCAATTTCGATTTCAACTTGTATTTCAACTTCAATTTCAACTTCAATTTCAACTTCAATTTCAACTTCAATTTTAACTTTAATTTTAACTTCAATTTTAACTTCAATTTCAACTTCGACTTCAACTTCAATTTCAACTTCAATTTCAACTTCAATTTCAACTTCAATTTCAACTTCAACTTCAACTTCAACTTCAATTTCAACTTTAACTTTAACTTCAATTTCAACTTCACTTTCAACTTCAATTTCAACTTCTTTTTCAACTTCAATTTCAACTTCAATTTTAACTTTAATTTTAACTTCAATTTTAACTTCAATTTCAACTTCAATTTCTACTTCAATTTCAACTTCATTTTCAACTTCAATTTCAACTTCAATTTCAACTTCAATTTCAACTTCTACTTCAACTTCAATTTCAACTTCAATTTCAACTTCAATTTCAACTTCAATTTCAACTTCAATTTCAACTTCAATTTCAACTTCAATTTCAACTTCTACTTCAACTTCAATTTCAACTTCAATTTCAACTTCAATTTCTACTTCAATTTCAACTTCAATTTTAACTTCAATTTCAACTTCAATTTCTACTTCAATTTCAACTTCATTTTCAACTTCAATTTCAACTTCAATTTCAACTTCAATTTCAACTTCTACTTCAACTTCAATTTCAACTTCAATTTCAACTTCAATTTCAACTTCAATTTCAACTTCAATTTCAACTTCAATTTCAACTTCAATTTCAACTTCAACTTCAACTTCAACTTCAACTTCAACTTCAACTTCAACTTCAACTTCAACTTCAATTTCAACTTTAACTTTAACTTCAATTCAACTTCACTTTCAACTTCAATTTCAACTTTATTTTCAAATTCAATTTCAACTTCAATTTCAACTTCAATTTCAACTTCAATTTCGACTTCAATTTCAACTTCAATTTCAACTTCAATTTCAACTTCAATTTCAACTTCAATTTCAACTTCAATTTCAACTTTAATTTCAACTACAATTTCAACTTCAATTTCAACTTCAACTTCAAATTCAAACTTAATTTCAAATTCAACTTCAATTTCAACTTCAATTTCAACTTCAATTTCAACTTCAATTTCAACATCAATTTCAACTTCAATTTCAACTTCAATTTCAACTTCAATTTCAACTTTAAGTTCTACTTCAATTTCAACTTCAATTTCAACTTCAATTTCAACTTCAATTTCTACTTCAATTTCAACTTCATTTTCAACTTCAATTTCAACTTCAATTTCAACTTCAATTTCAACTTCAATTTCAACTTCAACTTCAACTTCAATTTCAACTTTAACTTTAACTTCAATTTCAACTTCACTTTCAACTTCAATTTCAACTTCAATTTCAACTTCATTTTCAACTTCAATTTCAACTTAAATTTCAACTTCAATTTCAACTTCTACTTCAACTTCAATTTCAACTTCAATTTCAACTTCAATTTCAACTTCAATTTCAACTTCAATTTCAACTTCAATTTCAACTTCAATTTCAACTTTAATTTCAACTTCAATTTCAACTTTAATTTCAACTACAATTTCAACTTCAATTTCAACTTCAACTTCAAATTCAAACTTAATTTCAACTTCAACTTCAATTTCAACTTCAATTTCAACTTCAATTTCAACTTCATTTTCAACTTCAATTTCAACTTCAATTTCAACTTCAATTTCAACTTCAATTTCAACTTCTACTTCAACTTCAATTTCAACTTCAATTTCAACTTCAATTTCAACTTCAATTTCAACTTCAATTTCAACTTCAATTTCAACTTCAATTTCAACTTCAATTTCAACTTTAATTTCAACTTCAATTTCAACTTCAATTTCAACTTCAATTTCAACTTCAATTTCAACTTCAATTTCAACTTCAATTTCAACTTCAATTTCAACTTTAATTTCAACTTCAATTTCAACTTCAATTTCAACTTTAATTTCTACTTCAATTTCAACTTCAATTTCAACTTCAATTTCTACTTCAATTTCAACTTCATTTTCAGCTTCAATTTTAACTTCAATTCCAATTTCTAATTCAATTTCAAGTTCAACTTCAATTTCAATTTCGATTTCAACTTGTATTTCAACTTCAATTTCAACTTCAATTTCAACTTCAATTTTAACTTTAATTTTAACTTCAATTTTAACTTCAATTTCAACTTCGACTTCAACTTCAATTTCAACTTCAATTTCAACTTCAATTTCAACTTCAATTTCAACTTCAACTTCAACTTCAACTTCAATTTCAACTTTAACTTTAACTTCAATTTCAACTTCACTTTCAACTTCAATTTCAACTTCTTTTTCAACTTCAATTTCAACTTCAATTTTAACTTTAATTTTAACTTCAATTTTAACTTCAATTTCAACTTCAATTTCAACTTTAATTTCTACTTCAATTTCAACTTCAATTTCAACTTCAATTTCAACTTCAATTTCTACTTCAATTTCAACTTCATTTTCAACTTCAATTTCAACTTCAATTTCAACTTCAATTTCAACTTCTACTTCAACTTCAATTTCAACTTCAATTTCAACTTCAATTTCAACTTCAATTTCAACTTCAATTTCAACTTCAATTTCAACTTCAACTTCAACTTCAACTTCAACTTCAACTTCAACTTCAACTTCAACTTCAACTTCAATTTCAACTTTAACTTTAACTTCAATTCAACTTCACTTTCAACTTCAATTTCAACTTCATTTTCAACTTCAATTTCAACTTCAATTTCAACTTCAATTTCAACTTCAATTTCAACTTCAATTTCAACTTCAATTTCAACTTCAATTTCAACTTCAATTTCAACTTCAATTTCAACTTCAATTTCAACTTTAATTTCAACTACAATTTCAACTTCAATTTCAACTTCAACTTCAAATTCAAACTTAATTTCAAATTCAACTTCAATTTCAACTTCAATTTCAACTTCAATTTCAACTTCAATTTCAACTTCAATTTCAACTTCAATTTCAACTTCAATTTCAACTTCAATTTCAACTTCAATTTCAACTTCAATTTCAACTTTAAGTTCTACTTCAATTTCAACTTCAATTTCAACTTCAATTTCAACTTCAATTTCTACTTCAATTTCAACTTCATTTTCAACTTCAATTTCAACTTCAATTTCAACTTCAATTTCAACTTCAATTTCAACTTCAACTTCAACTTCAATTTCAACTTTAACTTTAACTTCAATTTCAACTTCACTTTCAACTTCAATTTCAACTTCAATTTCAACTTCATTTTCAACTTCAATTTCAACTTAAATTTCAACTTCAATTTCAACTTCTACTTCAACTTCAATTTCAACTTCAATTTCAACTTCAATTTCAACTTCAATTTCAACTTCAATTTCAACTTCAATTTCAACTTCAATTTCAACTTTAATTTCAACTTCAATTTCAACTTTAATTTCAACTACAATTTCAACTTCAATTTCAACTTCAACTTCAAATTCAAACTTAATTTCAACTTCAACTTCAATTTCAACTTCAATTTCAACTTCAATTTCAACTTCATTTTCAACTTCAATTTCAACTTCAATTTCAACTTCAATTTCAACTTCAATTTCAACTTCTACTTCAACTTCAATTTCAACTTCAATTTCAACTTCAATTTCAACTTCAATTTCAACTTCAATTTCAACTTCAATTTCAACTTCAATTTCAACTTCAATTTCAACTTTAATTTCAACTTCAATTTCAACTTCAATTTCAACTTCAATTTCAACTTCAATTTCAACTTCAATTTCAACTTCAATTTCAACTTCAATTTCAACTTCAATTTCAACTTTAATTTCAACTTCAATTTCAACTTCAATTTCAACTTTAATTTCTACTTCAATTTCAACTTCAATTTCAACTTCAATTTCTACTTCAATTTCAACTTCATTTTCAGCTTCAATTTTAACTTCAATTCCAATTTCTAATTCAATTTCAAGTTGAACTTCAATTTCAATTTCGATTTCAACTTGTATTTCAACTTCAATTTCAACTTCAATTTCAACTTCAATTTTAACTTTAATTTTAACTTCAATTTTAACTTCAATTTCAACTTCGACTTCAACTTCAATTTCAACTTCAATTTCAACTTCAATTTCAACTTCAACTTCAACTTCAACTTCAATTTCAACTTTAACTTTAACTTCAATTTCAACTTCACTTTCAACTTCAATTTCAACTTCTTTTTCAACTTCAATTTCAACTTCAATTTTAACTTTAATTTTAACTTCAATTTTAACTTCAATTTCAACTTCAATTTCAACTTTAATTTCTACTTCAATTTCAACTTCAATTTCAACTTCAATTTCAACTTCAATTTCTACTTCAATTTCAACTTCATTTTCAACTTCAATTTCAACTTCAATTTCAACTTCAATTTCAACTTCTACTTCAACTTCAATTTCAACTTCAATTTCAACTTCAATTTCAACTTCAATTTCAACTTCAATTTCAACTTCAATTTCAACTTCAATTTCAACTTCAATTTCAACTTCAATTTCAACTTCAATTTCAACTTCAACTTCAACTTCAACTTCAACTTCAACTTCAACTTCAACTTCAACTTCAACTTCAATTTCAACTTTAACTTTAACTTCAATTCAACTTCACTTTCAACTTCAATTTCAACTTCATTTTCAACTTCAATTTCAACTTCAATTTCAACTTCAATTTCAACTTCAATTTCAACTTCAATTTCAACTTCAATTTCAACTTCAATTTCAACTTCAATTTCAACTTCAATTTCAACTTCAATTTCAACTTCAATTTCAACTTTAATTTCAACTACAATTTCAACTTCAATTTCAACTTCAACTTCAAATTCAAACTTAATTTCAAATTCAACTTCAATTTCAACTTCAATTTCAACTTCAATTTCAACTTCAATTTCAACTTCAATTTCAACTTCAATTTCAACTTCAATTTCAACTTCAATTTCAACTTTAAGTTCTACTTCAATTTCAACTTCAATTTCAACTTCAATTTCAACTTCAATTTCTACTTCAATTTCAACTTCATTTTCAACTTCAATTTCAACTTCAATTTCAACTTCAATTTCAACTTCAATTTCAACTTCAACTTCAACTTCAATTTCAACTTTAACTTTAACTTCAATTTCAACTTCACTTTCAACTTCAATTTCAACTTCAATTTCAACTTCAATTTCAACTTCAATTTCAACTTCAATTTCAACTTCAATTTCAACTTCAATTTCAACTTCAATTTCAACTTTAATTTCAACTTCAATTTCAACTTCAATTTCAACTTTAATTTCTACTTCAATTTCAACTTCAATTTCAACTTCAATTTCTACTTCAATTTCAACTTCATTTTCAGCTTCAATTTTAACTTCAATTCCAATTTCTAATTCAATTTCAAGTTCAACTTCAATTTCAATTTCGATTTCAACTTGTATTTCAACTTCAATTTCAACTTCAATTTCAACTTCAATTTTAACTTTAATTTTAACTTCAATTTTAACTTCAATTTCAACTTCGACTTCAACTTCAATTTCAACTTCAATTTCAACTTCAATTTCAACTTCAACTTCAACTTCAACTTCAATTTCAACTTTAACTTTAACTTCAATTTCAACTTCACTTTCAACTTCAATTTCAACTTCTTTTTCAACTTCAATTTCAACTTCAATTTTAACTTTAATTTTAACTTCAATTTTAACTTCAATTTCAACTTCAATTTCAACTTTAATTTCTACTTCAATTTCAACTTCAATTTCAACTTCAATTTCAACTTCAATTTCTACTTCAATTTCAACTTCATTTTCAACTTCAATTTCAACTTCAATTTCAACTTCAATTTCAACTTCTACTTCAACTTCAATTTCAACTTCAATTTCAACTTCAATTTCAACTTCAATTTCAACTTCAATTTCAACTTCAATTTCAACTTCAATTTCAACTTCAACTTCAACTTCAACTTCAACTTCAACTTCAACTTCAACTTCAACTTCAACTTCAATTTCAACTTTAACTTTAACTTCAATTCAACTTCACTTTCAACTTCAATTTCAACTTCATTTTCAACTTCAATTTCAACTTCAATTTCAACTTCAATTTCAACTTCAATTTCAACTTCAATTTCAACTTCAATTTCAACTTCAATTTCAACTTCAATTTCAACTTCAATTTCAACTTCAATTTCAACTTTAATTTCAACTACAATTTCAACTTCAATTTCAACTTCAACTTCAAATTCAAACTTAATTTCAAATTCAACTTCAATTTCAACTTCAATTTCAACTTCAATTTCAACTTCAATTTCAACTTCAATTTCAACTTCAATTTCAACTTCAATTTCAACTTCAATTTCAACTTCAATTTCAACTTCAATTTCAACTTCAATTTCAACTTTAAGTTCTACTTCAATTTCAACTTCAATTTCAACTTCAATTTCAACTTCAATTTCTACTTCAATTTCAACTTCATTTTCAACTTCAATTTCAACTTCAATTTCAACTTCAATTTCAACTTCATTTTCAACTTCAATTTCAACTTCAATTTCAACTTCAATTTCAACTTCTACTTCAACTTCAATTTCAACTTCAATTTCAACTTCAATTTCAACTTCAATTTCAACTTCAATTTCAACTTCAATTTCAACTTCAATTTCAACTTCTACTTCAACTTCAATTTCAACTTCAATTTCAACTTCAATTTCAACTTCAATTTCAACTTCAATTTCAACTTCAATTTCAACTTCAATTTCAACTTCAATTTCAACTTTAATTTCAACTTCAATTTCAACTTCAATTTCAACTTCAATTTCAACTTCAATTTCAACTTCAATTTCAACTTCAATTTCAACTTTAATTTCAACTTCAACTTCAACTTCAACTTCAACTTCAACTTCAATTTCAACTTTAACTTTAACTTCAATTTCAACTTCACTTTCAACTTCAATTTCAACTTCAATTTCAACTTCATTTTCAACTTCAATTTCAACTTCAATTTCAACTTCAATTTCAACTTCTACTTCAACTTCAATTTCAACTTCAATTTCAACTTCAATTTCAACTTCAATTTCAACTTAAATTTCAACTTCAATTTCAACTTCAATTTCAACTTCAATTTCAACTTCAATTTCAACTTCAACTTCAACTTCAACTTCAACTTCAACATCAACTTCAACTTCAATTTCAACTTTAACTTTAACTTCAATTTCAACTTCACTTTCAACTTCAATTTCAACTTCAATTTCAACTTCATTTTCAACTTCAATTTCAACTTCAATTTCAACTTCAATTTCAACTTCTACTTCAACTTCAACTTCAACTTCAACTTCAATTTCAACTTTAACTTTAACTTCAATTTCAACTTCACTTTCAACTTCAATTTCAACTTCAACTTCAACTTCAACTTCAACTTCAACATCAACTTCAACTTCAATTTCAACTTCTACTTCAACTTCAATTTCAACTTCAATTTCAACTTCAATTTCAACTTCAATTTCAAC
>JAUPFP010000390.1:0-25113 GCA_036925085.1 Brachycybe producta
GTTGAAGTTGATGTTGAAGTTGAAGTTGAAGTTGAAGTTGAATTTTAAGTTGAAGTTGAAGTTGAAATTGAAGTTGAAGTTGAAGTCTAAGTTGATGTTGAAGTTGAAGTTGAAATTGAAGTTGAAGTTGAAGTTGAAGTTGAAGTTGAAGTTGAAGTTGAAGTTGAAGTTGAAGTTGAATTTGAAGTTGAAGTTGAAGTTGAAGTTGAAGTTAAGTAAAAGTTGAAGTTGAAGTTGATGTTAAAGTTGAAGTTGAAGTTGAAGTTGAAGTTGAATTTGAAGTTGAAGTTGAAGTTGAATTTTAAGTTGAAGTTGAATTTGAAGTTGAAGTTGAAGTTGAAGTTGAATTTGAAATTGAAGTTGAAGTTGATGTTGAAGTTAAGTAAAAGTTGAAGTTGAAGTTGAAGTTGAAGTTGAAGTTGAAGTTGAATTTGAAGTTGAAGTTGAAGTTGAAGTTGAAGTTAAGTAAAAGTTGAAGTTGAAGTTGAAGTTGAATTTGAAGTTGAAGTTGAAGTTGAAGTTGAATTTTAAGTTGAAGTTGACGTTGAAGTTGAAGTTGAAGTTGAAGTTGAATTTGAAATTGAAGTTGAAGTTGAAGTTGAAGTTAATTAAAAGTTGAAGTTGAAGTTGAAGTTGAATTTGCAGTTGAAGTGAAAGTTGAAGTTGAAGTTGAAGTTGAAATTGAAGTTGAAGTTAAAGTTTAGGTTGAAGTTAATGTTGAAGTTGAAGTTATTTTGAAGTTGAAGTTGAATTTGAAGTTGAAGTTAAATATTAAGTTGAAGTTGAAGTTGAAGTAGAATTTGAAATTGAAGTTGAAGTTGAAGTTGAAGTTGAAGTTAAGTAAAAGTTGAAGTTGAAGTTGATGTTGAAGTTGAAGTTGAAGTTGAAGTTGAATTTTAAGTTGAAGTTGAAGTTGAAATTGAAGTTGAAGTTGAAGTCTAAGTTGATGTTGAAGTTGAAGTTGAAATTGAAGTTGAAGTTGAAGTTGAAGTTGAAGTTGAAGTTGAAGTTGAAGTTGAAGTTGAAGTTGAATTTGAAGTTGAAGTTGAAGTTGAAGTTGAATTTGAAATTGAAGTTGAAGTTGAAGTTGAAGTTAATTAAAAGTTGAAGTTGAAGTTGAAGTTGAATTTGCAGTTGAAGTGAAAGTTGAAGTTGAAGTTGAAGTTGAAATTGAAGTTGAAGTTAAAGTTTAGGTTGAAGTTAATGTTGAAGTTGAAGTTATTTTGAAGTTGAAGTTGAATTTGAAGTTGAAGTTAAATATTAAGTTGAAGTTGAAGTTGAAGTTGAAGTTGAAGTTGAAGTTGAAGTTGAAGTTGAAGTTGAAGTTGAAGTTGAAGTTGAATTTTAAGTTGAAGTTGAAGTTGAAGTTGAAGTTGAAGTTGAATTTTAAGTTGAATTTGAAGTTGAAGTTGAAGTTGAAGATAAGTAAATGTTGAAGTTGAAGTTGAATTTGCAGTTGAAGTGAAAGTTGAAGTTGAAGTTGAAGTTGAAATTGAAGTTGAAGTTAAAGGTGAGGTTGAAGTTAATGTTGAAGTTGAAGTTATTTTGAAGTTGAAGTTGAATTTGAAGTTGAATTTGAAGTTGAAGTTAAATATTAAGTTGAAGTTGAAGTTGAATTTTAAGTTGAAGTTGAAGTTGAAGTTGAAGTTGAATTTCAAGTTGAATTTGAAGTTGAAGTTGAAGTTGAATTTCAAGTTGAATTTGAAGTTGAAGTTGAAGTTGAAGTTGAAGTTGAAGTTGAATTTGAAGTTGAAGTTGAAGTTGAAGTAGAATTTGAAATTGAAGTTGAAGTTGAAGTTGAAGTTGAAGTTAAGTAAAAGTTGAAGTTGAAGTTGATGTTGAAGTTGAAGTTGAAGTTGAAGTTGAATTTTAAGTTGAAGTTGAAGTTGAAATTGAAGTTGAAGTTGAAGTCTAAGTTGATGTTGAAGTTGAAGTTGAAATTGAAGTTGAAGTTGAAGTTGAAGTTGAAGTTGAAGTTGAAGTTGAAGTTGAAGTTGAAGTTGAATTTGAAGTTGAAGTTGAAGTTGAAGTTGAAGTTAAGTAAAAGTTGAAGTTGAAGTTGATGTTAAAGTTGAAGTTGAAGTTGAAGTTGAAGTTGAAGTTGAATTTGAAGTTGAAGTTGAAGTTGAATTTTAAGTTGAAGTTGAAGTTGAAGTTGAAGTTGAAGTTGAAGTTGAATTTGAAATTGAAGTTGAAGTTGATGTTGAAGTTAAGTAAAAGTTGAAGTTGAAGTTGAAGTTGAAGTTGAAGTTGAAGTTGAATTTGAAGTTGAAGTTGAAGTTGAAGTTGAAGTTAAGTAAAAGTTGAAGTTGAAGTTGAAGTTGAATTTGAAGTTGAAGTTGAAGTTGAAGTTGAATTTTAAGTTGAAGTTGACGTTGAAGTTGAAGTTGAAGTTGAATTTTAAGTTGAAGTTGAAGTTGAAGTTGAAGTTGAAGTTGAAGTTGAAGTTGAATTTGAAATTGAAGTTGAAGTTGAAGTTGAAGTTAATTAAAAGTTGAAGTTGAAGTTGAAGTTGAATTTGCAGTTGAAGTGAAAGTTGAAGTTGAAGTTGAAGTTGAAATTGAAGTTGAAGTTAAAGTTTATGTTGAAGTTAATGTTGAAGTTGAAGTTATTTTGAAGTTGAAGTTGAATTTGAAGTTGAAGTTAAATATTAAGTTGAAGTTGAAGTTGAAGTTGAAGTTGAAGTTGAAGTTGAAGTTGAAGTTGAAGTTGAAGTTGAAGTTGAAGTTGAAGTTGAATTTTAAGTTGAAGTTGAAGTTGAAGTTGAAGTTGAAGTTGAATTTTAAGTTGAATTTGAAGTTGAAGTTGAAGTTGAAGATAAGTAAATGTTGAAGTTGAAGTTGAATTTGCAGTTGAAGTGAAAGTTGAAGTTGAAGTTGAAGTTGAAATTGAAGTTGAAGTTAAAGTTGAGGTTGAAGTTAATGTTGAAGTTGAAGTTATTTTGAAGTTGAAGTTGAATTTGAAGTTGAATTTGAAGTTGAAGTTAAATATTAAGTTGAAGTTGAAGTTGAAGTTGAAGTTGAAGTTGAAGTTGAAGTTGAAGTTGAATTTGAAGTTGAAGTTGAAGTTCAAGTTGAAGTTGAATTTTAAGTTGAAGTTGAAGTTGAAGTTGAAGTTGAAGTTGAAGTTGAATTTGAAGTTGAATTTGAAGTTGAAGTTGAAGTTGAAGTTGAATTTTAAGTTGAATTTGAAGTTGAAGTTGAAGTTGAAGTTGAATTTGAAATTGAAGTTGAAGTTGAAGTTGAAGTTGAAGTTGAAGTTGAATTTGAAGTTGAAGTTGAAGTTGAAGTTGAATTTGAAATTGAAGTTGAAGTTGAAGTTGAAGTTGAAGTTAAGTAAAAGTTGAAGTTGAAGTTGATGTTGAAGTTGAAGTTGAAGTTGAAGTTGAATTTTAAGTTGAAGTTGAAGTTGAAGTTGAAATTGAAGTTGAAGTTGAAGTCTAAGTTGATGTTGAAGTTGAAGTTGAAATTGAAGTTGAAGTTGAAGTTGAAGTTGAAGTTGAAGTTGAAGTTGAAGTTGAAGTTGAAGTTGAATTTGAAGTTGAAGTTGAAGTTGAAGTTGAATTTTAAGTTGAAGTTGAAGTTGAAGTTGAAGTTGAAGTTGAATTTGAAATTGAAGTTGAAGTTGATGTTGAAGTTAAGTAAAAGTTGAAGTTGAAGTTGAAGTTGAATTTGAAGTTGAAGTTGAAGTTGAAGTTGAAGTTGAAGTTAAGTAAAAGTTGAAGTTGAAGTTGAAGTTGAATTTGAAGTTGAAGTTGAAGTTGAAGTTGAAGTTGAAGTTGAATTTTAAGTTGAAGTTGAAGTTGAAGTTGAAGTTGAATTTTAAGTTGAAGTTGAAGTTGAAGTTGAAGTTGAAGTTGAAGTTGAAGTTGAATTTGAAATTGAAGTTGAAGTTGAAGTTGAAGTTAAGTAAAAGTTGAAGTTGAAGTTGAAGTTGAATTTGAAGTTGAAGTTGAAGTTGAAGTTGAAGTTGAAGTTAAGTAAAAGTTGAAGTTGAAGTTGAAGTTGAATTTGAAGTTGAAGTTGAAGTTGAAGTTGAAGTTGAATTTTAAGTTGAAGTTGAAATTGAAGTTGAAGTTGAAGTTGAAGTTGAAGTTGAATTTGAAGTTGAAGTTAAATATTAAGTTGAAGTTGAAGTTGAAGTTGAAGTTGAAGTTGAAGTTGAATTTTAAATTGAAATTGAAGTTGAAGTTGAAGTTGACGTTGAAATTGAAGTTGAATTTGAAGTTGAAGTTGAAGTTGAAGATAAGTAAATGTTGAAGTTGAAGTTGAATTTGCAGTTGAAGTGAAAGTTGAAGTTGAAGTTGAAGTTGAAATTGAAGTTGAAGTTAAAGTTGAGGTTGAAGTTAATGTTGAAGTTGAAGTTATTTTGAAGTTGAAGTTGAATTTGAAGTTGAATTTGAAGTTGAATTTGAAGTTGAATTTGAAGTTGAAGTTAAATATTAAGTTGAAGTTGAAGTTGAAGTTGAAGTTGAAGTTGAAGTTGAATTTGAAGTTGAAGTTGAAATTGAAGTTGACATTGAATTTGAAGTTGAAGTTGAATTTGAAGTCGAATTTGAAGTTGAAGTTGAATTTGAAATTGAAGTTGAAGTTGATGTTGAAGTTAAGTAAAAGTTGAAGTTGAAGTTGAAGTTGAAGTTGAATTTGAAGTTGAAGTTGAAGTTGAAGTTGAATTTGAAGTTGAAGTTTAAGTTGAAGTTGAAGTTAAGTAAAAGATGAAGTTGAAGTTGAAGTTGAAGTTGAAGTTGAATTTGAAGTTGAAGTTGAAGTTGAAGTTGAAGTTGAAGTTGAAGTTGAAGTTAAGTAAAAGTTGAAGTTGAAGTTGAAGTTGAATTTTAAGTTGAAGTTGAAGTTGAAGTTGAAGTTGAAGTTGAATTTGAAATTGAAGTTGAAGTTGATGTTGAAGTTAAGTAAAAGTTGAAGTTGAAGTTGAAGTTGAATTTGAAGTTGAAGTTGAAGTTGAAGTTGAAGTTGAAGTTAAGTAAAAGTTGAAGTTGAAGTTGAAGTTGAATTTGAAGTTGAAGTTGAAGTTGAAGTTGAAGTTGAAGTTGAATTTTAAGTTGAAGTTGAAGTTGAAGTTGAAGTTGAAGTTGAATTTTAGGTTGAAGTTGAAGTTGAAGTTGAAGTTGAAGTTGAAGTTGAAGTTGAATTTGAAATTGAAGTTGAAGTTGAAGTTGAAGTTAAGTAAAAGTTGAAGTTGAAGTTGAAGTTGAATTTGAAGTTGAAGTTGAAGTTGAAGTTGAAGTTGAAGTTAAGTAAAAGTTGAAGTTGAAGTTGAAGTTGAATTTGAAGTTGAAGTTGAAGTTGAAGTTGAAGTTGAATTTTAAGTTGAAGTTGAAATTGAAGTTGAAGTTGAAGTTGAAGTTGAAGTTGAATTTGAAGTTGAAGTTAAATATTAAGTTGAAGTTGAAGTTGAAGTTGAAGTTGAAGTTGAAGTTGAATTTTAAATTGAAATTGAAGTTGAAGTTGAAGTTGACGTTGAAATTGAAGTTGAATTTGAAGTTGAAGTTGAAGTTGAAGATAAGTAAATGTTGAAGTTGAAGTTGAATTTGCAGTTGAAGTGAAAGTTGAAGTTGAAGTTGAAGTTGAAATTGAAGTTGAAGTTAAAGTTGAGGTTGAAGTTAATGTTGAAGTTGAAGTTATTTTGAAGTTGAAGTTGAATTTGAAGTTGAATTTGAAGTTGAATTTGAAGTTGAATTTGAAGTTGAAGTTAAATATTAAGTTGAAGTTGAAGTTGAAGTTGAAGTTGAAGTTGAAGTTGAATTTGAAGTTGAAGTTGAAATTGAAGTTGACATTGAATTTGAAGTTGAAGTTGAATTTGAAGTCGAATTTGAAGTTGAAGTTGAATTTGAAATTGAAGTTGAAGTTGATGTTGAAGTTAAGTAAAAGTTGAAGTTGAAGTTGAAGTTGAAGTTGAATTTGAAGTTGAAGTTGAAGTTGAAGTTGAATTTGAAGTTGAAGTTTAAGTTGAAGTTGAAGTTAAGTAAAAGATGAAGTTGAAGTTGAAGTTGAAGTTGAAGTTGAATTTGAAGTTGAAGTTGAAGTTGAAGTTGAAGTTGAAGTTGAAGTTGAAGTTAAGTAAAAGTTGAAGTTGAAGTTGAAGTTGAATTTTAAGTTGAAGTTGAAGTTGAAGTTGAAGTTGAATTTGAAGTTGAATTTGAAGTTGAAGTTGAAGTTGAAGTTGAAGTTGAAGTTGAATTTGAAGTTGAAGTTGAAGTTGAAGTTGAATTTGAAATTGAAGTTGAAGTTGAAGTTGAAGTTAAGTAAAAGTTGAAGTTGAAGTTGCTGTTGAAGTTGAAATTGAAGTTGAAGTTGAATTTTAAGTTGAAGTTGAAGTTGAAGTTGAAATTGAAGTTGAAGTTGAAGTCTAAGTTCATGTTGAAGTTGAAGTTGAAATTGAAGTTGAAGTTGAAGTTGAAGTTGAAGTTGAAGTTGAAGTTGAAGTTGAAGTTGAAGTTGAATTTGAAGTTGAAGTTGAAATTGAAGTTGAATTTTAAGTTGAAGTTGAAGTTGAAGTTGAAGTTGAAGTTGAAGTTGAAGTTGAATTTGAAATTGAAGTTGAAGTTGATGTTGAAGTTAAGTAAAAGTTGAAGTTGAAGTTGAAGTTGAAGTTGAAGTTGAATTTGAAGTTGAAGTTGAAGTTGAAGTTGATGTTGAAGTTAAGTAAAAGTTGAAGTTGAAGTTGAAGTTGAATTTGAAGTTGAAGTTGAAGTTGAAGTTGAAGTTGAAGTTGAATTTTAAGTTGAAGTTGAAGTTGAAGTTGAAGTTGAAGTTGAATTTTAAGTTGAAGTTGAAGTTGAAGTTGAAGTTGAAGTTGAAGTTGAATTTGAAATTGAAGTTGAAGTTGAAGTTAAGTAAAAGTTGAAGTTGAAGTTGAAGTTGAATTTGAAGTTGAAGTTGAAGTTGAAGTTAAGTAAAAGTTGAAGTTGAAGTTGAATTTTAAGTTGAAGTGGAAGTTAAGTAAAAGTTAAAGTTGAAGTTGAAGTTGAAGTTGAGTTTGAAGTTGAATTTGTAATTGAAGTTGAAGTTGAAGTTAAAGTGAAAGTCGAAGTTGAAGTGAAGTTGAGATTAAAATTGAAGTTGAAAAGAAATTTGAAGTTGAAGTTGGAGCTAAAATTGCAGTTGAAGTTGAAGTTAAATTTAGAGTTGTAGTTGAAGTTGAAGTTGAAGTTAAATTTCAATTTGAGTTGAAGTTGAAGTTGAAATTGAAGTTGACGTTGAATTTGAAGTTGAAGTTGAATTTGAAGTCGAATTTCAAGTTGAAGTTGAAGTTGAAGTTGAAGTTAAGTAAAAGTTGAAGTTGAAGTTGAAGTTGAATTTTAAGTTGAAGTTGAAGTTGAAGTTGAAGTTGAATTTGAAGTTGAATTTGAAGTTGAAGTTTAAGTTGAAGTTGAAGTTGAAGTTGAAGTTGAAGTTGAATTTGAAATTGAAGTTGAAGTTGAAGTTGAAGTTAATTAAAAGTTGAAGTTGAAGTTGAAGTTGAATTTGCAGTTGAAGTGAAAGTTGAAGTTGAAGTTGAAGTTGAAATTGAAGTTGAAGTTAAAGTTTAGGTTGAAGTTAATGTTGAAGTTGAAGTTATTTTGAAGTTGAAGTTGAATTTGAAGTTGAAGTTAAATATTAAGTTGAAGTTGAAGTTGAAGTTGAAGTTGAAGTTGAAGTTGAAGTTGAAGTTGAAGTTGAAGTTGAAGTTGAAGTTGAAGTTGAAGTTGAAGTTGAAGTTGAATTTTAAGTTGAAGTTGAAGTTGAAGTTGAAGTTGAAGTTGAATTTTAAGTTGAATTTGAAGTTGAAGTTGAAGTTGAAGATAAGTAAATGTTGAAGTTGAAGTTGAATTTGCAGTTGAAGTGAAAGTTGAAGTTGAAGTTGAAGTTGAAATTGAAGTTGAAGTTAAAGTTGAGGTTGAAGTTAATGTTGAAGTTGAAGTTATTTTGAAGTTGAAGTTGAATTTGAAGTTGAATTTGAAGTTGAAGTTAAATATTAAGTTGAAGTTGAAGTTGAAGTTGAAGTTGAAGTTGAAGTTGAAGTTGAAGTTGAAGTTGAAGTTTAAGTTGAAGTTGAAATTGAAGTTGAAGTTGAAGTCTAAGTTGATGTTGAAGTTGAAGTTGAAGTTGAATTTGAAGTTGAAGTTGAAGTTGAAGTTGAAGTTGAAGTTGAAGTTAAGTAAAAGTTGAAGTTGAAGTTGAAGTTGAAGTTGAATTTTAAGTTGAAGTTGAAGTTGAAGTTGAAGTTGAATTTCAAGTTGAATTTGAAGTTGAAGTTGAAGTTGAAGTTGAAGTTGAATTTCAAGTTGAAATTTGAAGTTGAAGTTGAAGTTGAAGTCTAAGTTGATGTTGAAGTTGAAGTTGAAGTTGAATTTGAAGTTGAAGTTGAAGTTGAAGATAAGTAAATGTTGAAGTTGAAGTTGAATTTGCAGTTGAAGTGAAAGTTGAAGTTGAAGTTGAAGTTGAAATTGAAGTTGAAGTTAAAGTTGAGGTTGAAGTTAATGTTGAAGTTGAAGTTATTTTGAAGTTGAAGTTGAATTTGAAGTTGAATTTGAAGTTGAAGTTAAATATTAAGTTGAAGTTGAAGTTGAAGTTGAAGTTGAAGTTGAAGTTGAAGTTGAAGTTGAAGTTGAAGTTTAAGTTGAAGTTGAAATTGAAGTTGAAGTTGAAGTCTAAGTTGATGTTGAAGTTGAAGTTGAAGTTGAATTTGAAGTTGAAGTTGAAGTTGAAGTTGAAGTTGAAGTTGAAGTTAAGTAAAAGTTGAAGTTGAAGTTGAAGTTGAAGTTGAATTTTAAGTTGAAGTTGAAGTTGAAGTTGAAGTTGAATTTCAAGTTGAATTTGAAGTTGAAGTTGAAGTTGAAGTTGAAGTTGAATTTCAAGTTGAATTTGAAGTTGAAGTTGAAGTTGAAGTTGAAGTTGAAGTTGAATTTGAAGTTGAAGTTGAAGTTGAAGTAGAATTTGAAATTGAAGTTGAAGTTGAAGTTGAAGTTGAAGTTAAGTAAAAGTTGAAGTTGAAGTTGATGTTGAAGTTGAAGTTGAAGTTGAAGTTGAATTTTAAGTTGAAGTTGAAGTTGAAATTGAAGTTGAAGTTGAAGTCTAAGTTGATGTTGAAGTTGAAGTTGAAATTGAAGTTGAAGTTGAAGTTGAAGTTGAAGTTGAAGTTGAAGTTGAAGTTGAAGTTGAAGTTGAATTTGAAGTTGAAGTTGAAGTTGAAGTTGAAGTTAAGTAAAAGTTGAAGTTGAAGTTGATGTTAAAGTTGAAGTTGAAGTTGAAGTTGAAGTTGAAGTTGAATTTGAAGTTGAAGTTGAAGTTGAATTTTAAGTTGAAGTTGAAGTTGAAGTTGAAGTTGAAGTTGAAGTTGAAGTTGAAGTTGAATTTGAAATTGAAGTTGAAGTTGATGTTGAAGTTAAGTAAAAGTTGAAGTTGAAGTTGAAGTTGAAGTTGAAGTTGAAGTTGAATTTGAAGTTGAAGTTGAAGTTGAAGTTGAAGTTAAGTAAAAGTTGAAGTTGAAGTTGAAGTTGAATTTGAAGTTGAAGTTGAAGTTGAAGTTGAATTTTAAGTTGAAGTTGACGTTGAAGTTGAAGTTGAAGTTGAATTTTAAGTTGAAGTTGAAGTTGAAGTTGAAGTTGAAGTTGAAGTTGAAGTTGAATTTGAAATTGAAGTTGAAGTTGAAGTTGAAGTTAATTAAAAGTTGAAGTTGAAGTTGAAGTTGAATTTGCAGTTGAAGTGAAAGTTGAAGTTGAAGTTGAAGTTGAAATTGAAGTTGAAGTTAAAGTTTAGGTTGAAGTTAATGTTGAAGCTGAAGTTATTTTGAAGTTGAAGTTGAATTTGAAGTTGAAGTTAAATATTAAGTTGAAGTTGAAGTTGAAGTTGAAGTTGAAGTTGAAGTTGAAGTTGAAGTTGAAGTTGAAGTTGAAGTTGAAGTTGAATTTTAAGTTGAAGTTGAAGTTGAAGTTCAAGTTGAAGTTGAATTTTAAGTTGAAGTTGAAGTTGAAGTTGAAGTTGAAGTTGAATTTGAAGTTGAATTTGAAGTTGAAGTTGAAGTTGAAGTTGAATTTTAAGTTGAATTTGAAGTTGAAGTTGAAGTTGAAGTTGAATTTGAAATTGAAGTTGAAGTTGAAGTTGAAGTTGAAGTTGAAGTTGAATTTGAAGTTGAAGTTGAAGTTGAAGTTGAATTTGAAATTGAAGTTGAAGTTGAAGTTGAAGTTGAAGTTGAAGTTAAGTAAAAGTTGAAGTTGAAGTTGATGTTGAAGTTGAAGTTGAAGTTGAAGTTGAATTTTAAGTTGAAGTTGAAGTTGAAGTTGAAATTGAAGTTGAAGTTGAAGTCTAAGTTGATGTTGAAGTTGAAGTTGAAATTGAAGTTGAAGTTGAAGTTGAAGTTGAAGTTGAAGTTGAAGTTGAAGTTGAAGTTGAAGTTGAATTTGAAGTTGAAGTTGAAGTTGAAGTTGAATTTTAAGTTGAAGTTGAAGTTGAAGTTGAAGTTGAAGTTGAATTTGAAATTGAAGTTGAAGTTGATGTTGAAGTTAAGTAAAAGTTGAAGTTGAAGTTGAAGTTGAATTTGAAGTTGAAGTTGAAGTTGAAGTTGAAGTTGAAGTTAAGTAAAAGTTGAAGTTGAAGTTGAAGTTGAAGTTGAAGTTGAATTTGAAGTTGAAGTTGAAGTTGAAGTTGAAGTTGAAGTTGAATTTTAAGTTGAAGTTGAAGTTGAAGTTGAAGTTGAAGTTGAATTTTAAGTTGAAGTTGAAGTTGAAGTTGAAGTTGAAGTTGAAGTTGAAGTTGAATTTGAAATTGAAGTTGAAGTTGAAGTTGAAGTTAAGTAAAAGTTGAAGTTGAAGTTGAAGTTGAATTTGAAGTTGAAGTTGAAGTTGAAGTTGAAGTTGAAGTTGAAGTTAAGTAAAAGTTGAAGTTGAAGTTGAAGTTGAATTTGAAGTTGAAGTTGAAGTTGAAGTTGAAGTTGAATTTTAAGTTGAAGTTGAAATTGAAGTTGAAGTTGAAGTTGAAGTTGAAGTTGAATTTGAAGTTGAAGTTAAATATTAAGTTGAAGTTGAAGTTGAAGTTGAAGTTGAAGTTGAAGTTGAAGTTGAAGTTGAAGTTGAAGTTGAAGTTGAAGTTGAATTTTAAATTGAAATTGAAGTTGAAGTTGAAGTTGACGTTGAAATTGAAGTTGAATTTGAAGTTGAAGTTGAAGTTGAAGATAAGTAAATGTTGAAGTTGAAGTTGAATTTGCAGTTGAAGTGAAAGTTGAAGTTGAAGTTGAAGTTGAAATTGAAGTTGAAGTTAAAGTTGAGGTTGAAGTTAATGTTGAAGTTGAAGTTATTTTGAAGTTGAAGTTGAATTTGAAGTTGAAGTTAAATATTAAGTTGAAGTTGAAGTTGAAGTTGAAGTTGAAGTTGAAGTTGAATTTGAAGTTGAAGTTGAAATTGAAGTTGACATTGAATTTGAAGTTGAAGTTGAATTTGAAGTCGAATTTGAAGTTGAAGTTGAATTTGAAATTGAAGTTAAAGTTGATGTTGAAGTTAAGTAAAAGTTGAAGTTGAAGTTGAAGTTGAAGTTGAATTTGAAGTTGAAGTTGAAGTTGAAGTTGAATTTGAAGTTGAAGTTTAAGTTGAAGTTGAAGTTAAGTAAAAGATGAAGTTGAAGTTGAAGTTGAAGTTGAAGTTGAATTTGAAGTTGAAGTTGAAGTTGAAGTTGAAGTTGAAGTTGAAGTTGAAGTTAAGTAAAAGTTGAAGTTGAAGTTGAAGTTGAATTTTAAGTTGAAGTTGAAGTTGAAATTGAAGTTGAAATTGAAGTTGAAATTGGAGTTGAAATTGAAATTGAAACTGAAGTTGAATTTGAAAGTTGAAACTGAAATTGAAGTTGAAATTGAAGGTAAAATTGAAGTTTAAGTTTAATTGAAGTTAAAGTTGAAGATGAATTTGAAGTTGAACTTGAAAGTGAAGTTGAAGTTGAAGTTGAAGTTAAGTTGAAGATGAATTTGAAGTTGAACTTGAAAGTGAAGTTGAAGTTAAAGTTGAAGTTAATGTTGAAGTTAAGTTGAAGTTGAAGTTAAGTTTGAAATTGAAGTTTAAGTTGAATTTGAAATTAAAATTGAAGTTGAAATTGAAGTTGAAATTGAAGTTGAACTTGAAGTTGAAATTGAAGTTGAAATTGAAGTTAAAATTGAAGTTGAAATTGAAGTTGAAATTGAAGTTGAAATTGAAGTTGAAATTGAAGTTGATATTGAAGTTAAAATTGAAGTTAAAATTGAAGTTGAAATTGAAGTTGAAATTGAAGTTGAAATTGAAGTTGAAATTGAAGTTGAAATTGAAGTTAAAATTGAAGTTGAAATTGAAGTTGGAATTAAAGTTGAAATTGAAGTTGAAATTGAAGTTGAAATTGAAGTTGAAATTGAAGTTGAAATTGAAGTTGATATTGAAGTTGAAATTGAAGTTGAAATTGAAGTTGAAATTGAAGTTGAAATTGAAGTTGAAATTGAAGTTGAAATTGAAGTTGAAATTGAAGTTGAAATTGAAGTTGAAATTGAAGTTAAAATTGAAGTTGAAATTGAAGTTGAAATTAAAGTTGAAATTGAAGTTGAAATTGAAGTTGAAATTGAAGTTAAAATTGAAGTTGAAATTGAAGTTGAAATTGAAGTTGAAATTGAAGTTGAAATTGAAGTTAAATTTGAAGTTGAACTTGAAGGTGAAGTTGAAGTTGAAATTAAGTTTGAAATTGTAGTTGATGTTGAAATTGAAGTTGAAATTGAAGTTGAAATTAAAGTTGAAATTGAAGTTGAAATTGAAGTTGAAATTGAAGTTGAAGTTGAAGTTGAAATTGAAGTTAAAATTGAAGTTTAAGTTAAAATTGTGGTTAAAGTTTAAGTTTAAGTTGAATTTTAAGTTAAACTTGAAGGTGAAGTTGAAGTTGAAGTTAAGTTTGAAGTTGAAATTGAAGTTGAATTTGAAGTTGAAATTGAAGTTAAAATTGAAGTTGAATTTGAAGTTGAAATTGAAGTTAAAATTGAAGTTGAAATTGAAGTTGAAATTGGAATTGAAATTGAAGTTGAAATTGAAGTTGAAATTGAAGTTGAAATTGAACTTGAAAGTAAGTTGAAGTTGAAGTTGAAGTAAAGTTCAAGTTGATGTTAAGTTTGAAATTGAAGTTGAAGTTGAAATTGAAGTTGAAATCGAAATTAAAATTGAAGTCAAAATTGAAGTTAAAAGTGAAATTGAAATTGAAGTTAAGATTGAAGTTGAAATTGAAGTTAAACTTGAAGTTGAAATTGAAGTTGAAATTGACATTGAAATTGACATTGAAATTGAAGTTGAAATTGAAGTTGAAAGTGAAGTTGAAAGTGAAGTTGAAATTGAAGTTGAAATTGAAGTTGAAATTGAATTTGAAATTGAAGTTGAAATTGAAGTTGAAATTAAAGTTGAAATTGAAGTTGAAATTGAAGTTGAAATTGAAGTTGAAATTGAAGTTGAAATTGGAGTTGAAATTAAAGTTGAAATTGAAGTTGAAATTGAAGGTGAAGTTGAAGTTGAAATTAAGTTTGAAATTGAAGTTGATGTTGAAATTGAAGTTGAAATTGAAGTTGAAATTAAAGTTGAAATTGAAGTTGAAATTGAAGTTGAAGTTGAATTTGAAATTGAAGTTGAAATTGGAGTTGAAATTAAAGTTGAAATTGAAATTGAAGTTGAAATTGAAGTTGAAATTGAAGTTGAAATTGAAGTTGAAATTGAAGTTGAAATTGAAGTTGAAATTGGAGTTGAAATTGAAGTTGAATTTGAAAGTTGAAACTGAAATTGAAGTTGAAATTGAAGGTAAAATTGAAGTTTAAGTTTAATTGAAGTTAAAGTTGAAGATGAATTTGAAGTTGAACTTGAAAGTGAAGTTGAAGTTGAAGTTGAAGTTAAGTTGAAGATGAATTTGAAGTTGAACTTGAAAGCGAAGTTGAAGTTAAAGTTGAAGTTAATGTTGAAGTTAAGTTGAAGTTGAAGTTAAGTTTGAAATTGAAGTTTAAGTTGAATTTGAAATTAAAATTGAAGTTGAAATTGAAGTTGAAATTGAAGTTGAACTTGAAGTTGAAATTGAAGTTGAAATTGAAGTTGAAATTGAAGTTGAAATTGAAGTTGAAATTGAAGTTGAAATTGAAGTTGAAATTGAAGTTGATATTGAAGTTAAAATTGAAGTTGAAATTGAAGTTGAAATTGAAGTTGAAATTGAAGTTGAAATTGAAGTTGAAATTGAAGTTAAAATTGAAGTTAAAATTGAAGTTGAAATTGAAGTTGAAATTGAAGTTGAAATTGAAGTTGAAATTGAAGTTAAATTTAAAGTTGAACTTGAAGGTGAAGTTGAAGTTGAAATTAAGTTTGAAATTGTAGTTGATGTTGAAATTGAAGTTGAAATTGAAGTTGAAATTAAAGTTGAAATTGAAGTTGAAATTGAAGTTGAAATTGAAGTTGAAGTTGAAGTTGAAATTGAAGTTAAAATTGAAGTTTAAGTTTAAATTGTGGTTAAAGTTTAAGTTTAAGTTGAATTTTAAGTTAAACTTGAAGGTGAAGTTGAAGTTGAAGTTAAGTTTGAAGTTGAAATTGAAGTTGAATTTGAAGTTGAAATTGAAGTTAAAATTGAAGTTGAATTTGAAGTTGAAATTGAAGTTAAAATGGAAGTTGAAATTGAAGTTGAAATTGGAATTGAAATTGAAGTTGAAATTGAAGTTGAAATTGAAGTTGAAATTGAACTTGAAAGTAAGTTGAAGTTGAAGTTGAAGTAAAGTTCAAGTTGATGTTAAGTTTGAAATTGAAGTTGAAATTGAAATTGAAGTTGAAATCGAAGTTAAAATTGAAGTCAAAATTGAAGTTAAAAGTGAAATTGAAATTGAAGTTAAGATTGAAGTTGAAATTGAAGTTAAAATTGAAGTTGAAATTGAAGTTGAAATTGACATTGAAATTGACATTGAAATTGAAGTTGAAATTGAAGTTGAAATTATATTTGAAATTGAAGTTGAAATTGAAGTTGAAATTGAAGTTGAAATTGAAGTTGAATTTGAAGTTGATATTGAAGTTAAAATTGAAGTTGAAATTGAAGTTGAAATTGAAGTTGAAATTGAAGTTGAAATTGAAGTTGAAATTGAAGTTAAAATTGAAGTTGAAATTAAAGTTGGAATTAAAGTTGAAATTGAAGTTGAAATTGAAGTTGAAATTGAAGTTGAAATTGAAGTTGAAATTGAAGTTGAAATTGAAGTTGATATTGAAGTTAAAATTGAAGTTGAAATTGAAGTTGAAATTGAAGTTGAAATTGAAGTTGAAATTGAAGTTGAAATTGAAGTTCAAATTGAAGTTGAAATTGAAGTTAAAATTGAAGTTGAAATTGAAGTTGAAATTAAAGTTGAAATTGAAGTTGAAATTGAAGTTGAAATTGAAGTTGAAATTGAAGTTGAAATTGAAGTTGAAATTGAAGTTGAAATTGAAGTTGAAGTTGTAGTTGAAATTGAAGTTAAAATTGAAGTTTAAGTTTAAATTGTGGTTAAAGTTTAAGTTTAAGTTGAATTTTAAGTTAAACTTGAAGGTGAAGTTGAAGTTGAAGTTAAGTTTGAAGTTGAAATTGAAGTTGAATTTGAAGTTGAAATTGAAGTTAAAATTGAAGTTGAAATTGAAGTTAAAATTGAAGTTTAAGTTTAAGTGAAGTTAAAGTTGAAGATGAATTTGAAGTTGAACTTGAAAGTGAAGTTGAAGTTGAAGTTGAAGTTAAGTTGAAGATGAATTTGAAGTTGAACTTGAAAGTGAAGTTGAAGTTAAAGTTGAAGTTAAGTTGAAGTTAAAGTTAAGTTTGAAATTGAAGTTTAAGTTGAATTTGAAATTAAAATTGAAGTTGAAATTGAAGTTGAAATTGAAGTTGAACTTGAAGTTGAAATTGAAGTTGAAATTGAAGTTGAAATTGAAGTTAAATTTGAAGTTGAACTTGAAGGTGAAGTTGAAGTTGAAATTAAGTTTGAAATTGTAGTTGATTTTGAAATTGAAGTTGAAATTGAAGTTGAAATTAAAGTTGAAATTGAAGTTGAAATTGAAGTTGAAGTTGAAGTTGAAATTGAAGTTAAAATTGAAGTTTAAGTTTAAATTGTGGTTAAAGTTTAAGTTTAAGTTGAATTTTAAGTTAAACTCGAAGGTGAAGTTGAAGTTGAAGTTAAGTTTGAAGTTGAAATTGAAGTTGAATTTGAAGTTGAAATTGAAGTTAAAATTGAAGTTGAATTTGAAGTTGAAATTGAAGTTAAAATTGAAGTTGAAATTGAAGTTGAAATTGAAGTTGAAATTGAAGTTGAAATTGGAATTGAAATTGAAGTTGAAATTGAAGTTGAAATTGAAGTTGAAATTGAACTTGAAAGTAAGTTGAAGTTGAAGTTGAAGTAAAGTTCAAGTTGATGTTAAGTTTGAAATTGAAGTTGAAGTTGAAATTGAAGTTGAAATCGAAGTTAAAATTGAAGTCAAAATTGAAGTTAAAAGTGAAATTGAAATTGAAGTTAAGATTGAAGTTGAAATTGAAGTTAAAATTGAAGTTGAAATTGAAGTTGAAATTGACATTGAAATTGACATTGAAATTGAAGTTGAAATTGAAGTTGAAATTAAATTTGAAATTGAAGTTGAAATTGAAGTTGAAATTGAAGTTGAAATTGAAGTTGAATTTGAAGTTGATATTGAAGTTAAAATTGAAGTTGAAATTGAAGTTGAAATTGAAGTTGAAATTGAAGTTGAAATTGAAGTTGAAATTGAAGTTAAAATTGAAGTTGAAATTAAAGTTGGAATTAAAGTTGAAATTGAAGTTGAAATTGAAGTTGAAATTGAAGTTGAAATTGAAGTTGAAATTGAAGTTGAAATTGAAGTTGATATTGAAGTTAAAATTGAAGTTGAAATTGAAGTTGAAATTGAAGTTGAAATTGAAGTTGAAATTGAAGTTCAAATTGAAGTTGAAATTGAAGTTAAAATTGAAGTTGAAATTGAAGTTGAAATTAAAGTTGAAATTGAAGTTGAAATTGAAGTTGAAATTGAAGTTGAAATTGAAGTTGAAATTGAAGTTGAAATTGAAGTTAAATTTGAAGTTGAACTTGAAGGTGAAGTTGAAGTTGAAATTAAGTTTGAAATTGTAGTTGATGTTGAAATTGAAGTTGAAATTGAAGTTGAAATTAAAGTTGAAATTGAAGTTGAAATTGAAGTTGAAGTTGAAGTTGAAATTGAAGTTAAAATTGAAGTTTAAGTTTAAATTGTGGTTAAAGTTTAAGTTTAAGTTGAATTTTAAGTTAAACTTGAAGGTGAAGTTGAAGTTGAAGTTAAGTTTGAAGTTGAAATTGAAGTTGAATTTGAAGTTGAAATTGAAGTTAAAATTGAAGTTGAATTTGAAGTTGAAATTGAAGTTAAAATGGAAGTTGAAATTGAAGTTGAAATTGGAATTGAAATTGAAGTTGAAATTGAAGTTGAAATTGAAGTTGAAATTGAACTTGAAAGTAAGTTGAAGTTGAAGTTGAAGTAAAGTTCAAGTTGATGTTAAGTTTGAAATTGAAGTTGAAGTTGAAATTGAAGTTGAAATCGAAGTTAAAATTGAAGTCAAATTGAAGTTAAAAGTGAAATTGAAATTGAAGTTAAGATTGAAGTTGAAATTGAAGTTAAAATTGAAGTTGAAATTGAAGTTGAAATTGACATTGAAATTGACATTGAAATTGAAGTTGAAATTGAAGTTGAAATTATATTTGAAATTGAAGTTGAAATTGAAGTTGAAATTGAAGTTGAAATTGAAGTTGAATTTGAAGTTGATATTGAAGTTAAAATTGAAGTTGAAATTGAAGTTGAAATTGAAGTTGAAATTGAAGTTGAAATTGAAGTTGAAATTGAAGTTAAAATTGAAGTTGAAATTAAAGTTGGAATTAAAGTTGAAATTGAAGTTGAAATTGAAGTTGAAATTGAAGTTGAAATTGAAGTTGAAATTGAAGTTGAAATTGAAGTTGATATTGAAGTTAAAATTGAAGTTGAAATTGAAGTTGAAATTGAAGTTGAAATTGAAGTTGAAATTGAAGTTGAAATTGAAGTTCAAATTGAAGTTGAAATTGAAGTTAAAATTGAAGTTGAAATTGAAGTTGAAATTAAAGTTGAAATTGAAGTTGAAATTGAAGTTGAAATTGAAGTTGAAATTGAAGTTGAAATTGAAGTTGAAATTGAAGTTAAATTTGAAGTTGAACTTGAAGGTGAAGTTGAAGTTGAAATTAAGTTTGAAATTGTAGTTGATGTTGAAATTGAAGTTGAAATTGAAGTTGAAATTAAAGTTGAAATTGAAGTTGAAATTGAAGTTGAAGTTGTAGTTGAAATTGAAGTTAAAATTGAAGTTTAAGTTTAAATTGTGGTTAAAGTTTAAGTTTAAGTTGAATTTTAAGTTAAACTTGAAGGTGAAGTTGAAGTTGAAGTTAAGTTTGAAGTTGAAATTGAAGTTGAATTTGAAGTTGAAATTGAAGTTAAAATTGAAGTTGAAATTGAAGTTAAAATTGAAGTTTAAGTTTAAGTGAAGTTAAAGTTGAAGATTTATTTGAAGTTGAACTTGAAAGTGAAGTTGAAGTTGAAGTTGAAGTTAAGTTGAAGATGAATTTGAAGTTGAACTTGAAAGTGAAGTTGAAGTTAAAGTTGAAGTTAAGTTGAAGTTAAAGTTAAGTTTGAAATTGAAGTTTAAGTTGAATTTGAAATTAAAATTGAAGTTGAAATTGAAGTTGAAATTGAAGTTGAACTTGAAGTTGAAATTGAAGTTGAAATTGAAGTTGAAATTGAAGTTAAATTTGAAGTTGAACTTGAAGGTGAAGTTGAAGTTGAAATTAAGTTTGAAATTGTAGTTGATTTTGAAATTGAAGTTGAAATTGAAGTTGAAATTAAAGTTGAAATTGAAGTTGAAATTGAAGTTGAAGTTGAAGTTGAAATTGAAGTTAAAATTGAAGTTTAAGTTTAAATTGTGGTTAAAGTTTAAGTTTAAGTTGAATTTTAAGTTAAACTCGAAGGTGAAGTTGAAGTAGAAGTTAAGTTTGAAGTTGAAATTGAAGTTGAATTTGAAGTTAAAATTGAAGTTAAAATTGAAGTTGAATTTGAAGTTGAAATTGAAGTTAAAATTGAAGTTGAAATTGAAGTTGAAATTGAAGTTGAAATTGAAGTTGAAATTGGAATTGAAATTGAAGTTGAAATTGAAGTTGAAATTGAAGTTGAAATTGAACTTGAAAGTAAGTTGAAGTTGAAGTTGAAGTAAAGTTCAAGTTGATGTTAAGTTTGAAATTGAAGTTGAAGTTGAAAATTGAAGTTGAAATCGAAGTTAAAATTGAAGTTAAAATTGAAGTTGAAATTGAAGTTGAAATTGAAGTTGAAATTGAAGTTGAAATTGAAGTTAAATTTGAAGTTGAACTTGAAGGTGAAGTTGAAGTTGAAATTAAGTTTGAAATTGTAGTTGATGTTGAAATTGAAGTTGAAATTGAACTTGAAAGTAAGTTGAAGTTGAAGTTGAAGTAAAGTTCAAGTTGATGTTAAGTTTGAAATTGAAGTTGAAGTTGAAATTGAAGTTGAAATCGAAGTTAAAATTGAAGTCAAAATTGAAGTTAAAAGTGAAATTGAAATTGAAGTTAAGATTGAAGTTGAAATTGAAGTTAAAATTGAAGTTGAAATTGAAGTTGAAATTGACATTGAAATTGACATTGAAATTGAAGTTGAAATTGAAGTTGAAATTGAAGTTAAATTTGAAGTTGAACTTGAAGGTGAAGTTGAAGTTGAAATTAAGTTTGAAATTGTAGTTGATGTTGAAATTGAAGTTGAAATTGAAGTTGAAATTAAAGTTGAAATTGAAGTTGAAATTGAAGTTGAAGTTGAAGTTGAAATTGAAGTTAAAATTGAAGTTTAAGTTTAAATTGTGGTTAAAGTTTAAGTTTAAGTTGAATTTTAAGTTAAACTTGAAGGTGAAGTTGAAGTTGAAGTTAAGTTTGAAGTTGAAATTGAAGTTGAATTTGAAGTTGAAATTGAAGTTAAAATTGAAGTTGAATTTGAAGTTGAAATTGAAGTTAAAATTGAAGTTGAAATTGAAGTTGAAATTGGAATTGAAATTGAATTTGAATTTGAAGTTGAAATTGAAGTTGAAATTGAAGTTGAAATTGAAGTTGAAATTGGAGTTGAAATTAAAGTTGAAATTGAAATTGAAGTTGAAATTGAAGTTGAAATTGAAGTTGAAATTGAAGTTGAAATTGAAGTTGAAATTGGAGTTGAAATTGAAGTTGAAACTGAAGTTGAATTTGAAAGTTGAAACTGAAATTGAAGTTGAAATTGAAGGTAAAATTGAAGTTTAAGTTTAATTGAAGTTAAAGTTGAAGATGAATTTGAAGTTGAACTTGAAAGTGAAGTTGAAGTTGAAGTTGAAGTTAAGTTGAAGATGAATTTGAAGTTGAACTTGAAAGTGAAGTTGAAGTTAAAGTTGAAGTTAATGTTGAAGTTAAGTTGAAGTTGAAGTTAAGTTTGAAATTGAAGTTTAAGTTGAATTTGAAATTAAAATTGAAGTTGAAATTGAAGTTGAAATTGAAGTTGAACTTGAAGTTGAAATTGAAGTTGAAATTGAAGTTAAAATTGAAGTTGAAATTGAAGTTGAAATTGAAGTTGAAATTGAAGTTGAAATTGAAGTTGATATTGAAGTTAAAATTGAAGTTAAAATTGAAGTTGAAATTGAAGTTGAAATTGAAGTTGAAATTGAAGTTGAAATTGAAGTTAAAATTGAAGTTGAAATTGAAGTTGGACTTAAAGTTGAAATTGAAGTTGAAATTGAAGTTGAAATTGAAGTTGAAATTGAAGTTGAAATTGAAGTTGATATTGCAGTTGAAATTGAAGTTGAAATTGAAGTTGAAATTGAAGTTGAAATTGAAGTTGAAATTGAAGTTGAAATTGAAGTTGAAATTGAAGTTGAAATTGAAGTTGAAATTGAAGTTGAAATTGAAGTTAAAATTGAAGTTGAAATTGAAGTTGAAATTAAAGTTGAAATTGAAGTTGAAATTGAAGTTGAAATTGAAGTTAAAATTGAAGTTGAAATTGAAGTTGAAATTGAAGTTGAAATTGAAGTTGAAATTGAAGTTAAATTTGAAGTTGAACTTGAAGTTAAATTTGAAGTTGAACTTGAAGGTGAAGTTGAAGTTGAAATTAAGTTTGAAATTGTAGTTGATGTTGAAATTGAAGTTGAAATTGAAGTTGAAATTGAAGTTAAATTTGAAGTTGAACTTGAAGGTGAAGTTGAAGTTGAAATTAAGTTTGAAATTGTAGTTGATGTTGAAATTGAAGTTGAAATTGAAGTTGAAATTGAAGTTGAAGTTGAAGTTGAAATTGAAGTTAAAATTGAAGTTTAAGTTTAAATTGTGGTTAAAGTTTAAGTTTAAGTTGAATTTTAAGTTAAACTTGAAGGTGAAGTTGAAGTTGAAGTTAAGTTTGAAGTTGAAATTGAAGTTGAATTTGAAGTTGAAATTGAAGTTAAAATTGAAGTTGAATTTGAAGTGGAAATTGAAGTTAAAATTGAAGTTTAAATTGAAGTTGAAATTGGAATTGAAATTGAAGTTGAAATTGAAGTTGAAATTGAAGTTGAAATTGAACTTGAAAGAAAGTTGAAGTTGAAGTTGAAGTAAAGTTCAAGTTGATGTTAAGTTTGAAATTGAAGTTGAAGTTGAAATTGAAGTTGAAATCGAAATTAAAATTGAAGTCAAAATTGAAGTTAAAAGTGAAATTGAAATTGAAGTTAAGATTGAAGTTGAAATTGAAGTTAAAATTGAAGTTGAAATTGAAGTTGAAATTGACATTGAAATTGACATTGAAATTGAAGTTGAAATTGAAGTTGAAAGTGAAGTTGAAAGTGAAGTTGAAATTGAAGTTGAAATTGAAGTTGAAATTGAATTTGAAATTGAAGTTGAAATTGAAGTTGAAATTAAAGTTGAAATTGAAGTTGAAATTGAAGTTGAAATTGAAGTTGAAATTGAAGTTGAAATTGGAGTTGAAATTAAAGTTGAAATTGAAGTTGAAATTGAAGGTGAAGTTGAAGTTGAAATTAAGTTTGAAATTGAAGTTGATGTTGAAATTGAAGTTGAAATTGAAGTTGAATTTGAAAGTTGAAACTGAAATTGAAGTTGAAATTGAAGGTAAAATTGAAGTTTAAGTTTAATTGAAGTTAAAGTTGAAGATGAATTTGAAATTGAACTTGAAAGTGAAGTTGAAGTTGAAGTTGAAGTTAAGTTGAAGATGAATTTGAAGTTGAACTTGAAAGTGAAGTTGAAGTTAAAGTTGAAGTTAATGTTGAAGTTAAGTTGAAGTTGAAGTTAAGTTTGAAATTGAAATTTAAGTTGAATTTGAAATTAAAATTGAAGTTGAAATTGAAGTTGAAATTGAAGTTGAACTTGAAGTTGAAATAGAAGTTGAAATTGAAGTTGAAATTGAAGTTGAAATTGAAGTTGAAATTGAAGTTGAAATTGAAGTTGAAATTGAAGTTGAAATTGAAGTTGATATTGAAGTTAAAATTGAAGTTGAAATTGAAGTTGAAATTGAAGTTGAAATTGAAGTTGAAATTGAAGTTGAAATTGAAGTTAAAATTGAAGTTAAAATTGAAGTTGAAATTGAAGTTGAAATTGAAGTTGAAATTGAAGTTGAAATTGAAGTTAAATTTGAAGTTGAACTTGAAGGTGAAGTTGAAGTTGAAATTAAGTTTGAAATTGTAGTTGATGTTGAAATTGAAGTTGAAATTGAAGTTGAAATTAAAGTTGAAATTGAAGTTGAAATTGAAGTTGAAATTGAAGTTGAAGTTGAAGTTGAAATTGAAGTTAAAAATTGAAGTTTAAGTTTAAATTGTGGTTAAAGTTTAAGTTTAAGTTGAATTTTAAGTTAAACTTGAAGGTGAAGTTGAAGTTGAAGTTAAGTTTGAAGTTGAAATTGAAGTTGAATTTGAAGTTGAAATTGAAGTTAAAATTGAAGTTGAATTTGAAGTTGAAATTGAAGTTAAAATTGAAGTTGAAATTGAAGTTGAAATTGGAATTGAAATTGAAGTTGAAATTGAAGTTGAAATTGAAGTTGAAATTGAACTTGAAAGTAAGTTGAAGTTGAAGTTGAAGTAAAGTTCAAGTTGATGTTAAGTTTGAAATTGAAGTTGAAGTTGAAATTGAAGTTGAAATCGAAGTTAAAATTGAAGTCAAAATTGAAGTTAAAAGTGAAATTGAAATTGAAGTTAAGATTGAAGTTGAAATTGAAGTTAAAATTGAAGTTGAAATTGAAGTTGAAATTGACATTGAAATTGACATTGAAATTGAAGTTGAAATTGAAGTTGAAAGTGAAGTTGAAAGTGAAGTTGAAAGTGAAGTTGAAATTGAAGTTGAAATTGAAGTTGAAATTGAAGTTGAAATTGAAGTTGAAATTGAAGTTGAAATTGAAGTTGAAAGTGAAGTTGAAAGTGAAGTTGAAATTGAAGTTGAAATTGAAGTTGAAATTGAAGTTGAAATTGAAGTTGAAATTGAAGTTGAAATTGAAGTTAAAATTGAAGTTGAAATTGAAGTTGAAATTAAAGTTGAAATTGAAGTTGAAATTGAAGTTGAAATTGAAGTTGAAATTGAAGTTGAAATTGAAGTTGAAATTGAAGTTGAAATTGGAGTTGAAATTGAAGTTGAAACTGAAGTTGAATTTGAAAGTTGAAACTGAAATTGAAGTTGAAATTGAAGGTAAAATTGAAGTTTAAGTTTAATTGAAGTTAAAGTTGAAGATGAATTTGAAGTTGAACTTGAAAGTGAAGTTGAAGTTGAAGTTGAAGTTAAGTTGAAGATGAATTTGAAGTTGAACTTGAAAGTGAAGTTGAAGTTAAAGTTGAAGTTAATGTTGAAGTTAAGTTGAAGTTGAAGTTAAGTTTGAAATTGAAGTTTAAGTTGAATTTGAAATTAAAATTGAAGTTGAAATTGAAGTTGAAATTGAAGTTGAACTTGAAGTTGAAATTGAAGTTGAAATTGAAGTTGAAATTGAAGTTGAAATTGAAGTTGAAATTGAAGTTGAAATTGAAGTTGAAATTGAAGTTGATATTGAAGTTAAAATTGAAGTTGAAATTGAACTTGAAATTGAAGTTGAAATTGAAGTTGAAATTAAAGTTGAAATTGAAGTTGAAATTGAAGTTGAAATTGAAGTTGAAATTGAAGTTGAAATTGGAGTTGAAATTAAAGTTGAAATTGAAGTTGAAATTGAAGGTGAAGTTGAAGTTGAAATTAAGTTTGAAATTGAAGTTGATGTTGAAATTGAAGTTGAAATTGAAGTTGAAATTAAAGTTGAAATTGAAGTTAAAATTGAAGTTGAAGTTGAATTTGAAATTGAAGTTGAAATTGGAGTTGAAATTAAAGTTGAAATTGAAATTGAAGTTGAAATTGAAGTTGAAATTGAAGTTGAAATTGAAGTTGAAATTGAAGTTGAAATTGAAGTTGAAATTGAAGTTGAAATTGGAGTTGAAATTGAAGTTGAAACTGAAGTTGAATTTGAAAGTTGAAACTGAAATTGAAGTTGAAATTGAAGGTAAAATTGAAGTTTAAGTTTAATTGAAGTTAAAGTTGAAGATGAATTTGAAATTGAACTTGAAAGTGAAGTTGAAGTTGAAGTTGAAGTTAAGTTGAAGATGAATTTGAAGTTGAACTTGAAAGTGAAGTTGAAGTTAAAGTTGAAGTTAATGTTGAAGTTAAGTTGAAGTTGAAGTTAAGTTTGAAATTGAAATTTAAGTTGAATTTGAAATTAAAATTGAAGTTGAAATTGAAGTTGAAATTGAAGTTGAACTTGAAGTTGAAATAGAAGTTGAAATTGAAGTTGAAATTGAAGTTGAAATTGAAGTTGAAATTGAAGTTGAAATTGAAGTTGAAATTGAAGTTGAAATTGAAGTTGATATTGAAGTTAAAATTGAAGTTGAAATTGAAGTTGAAATTGAAGTTGAAATTGAAGTTGAAATTGAAGTTGAAATTGAAGTTAAAATTGAAGTTAAAATTGAAGTTGAAATTGAAGTTGAAATTGAAGTTGAAATTGAAGTTGAAATTGAAGTTAAATTTGAAGTTGAACTTGAAGGTGAAGTTGAAGTTGAAATTAAGTTTGAAATTGTAGTTGATGTTGAAATTGAAGTT
>JAUPFP010000391.1:0-24989 GCA_036925085.1 Brachycybe producta
CAACTTCAACTTAAAATTCAACTTCAAATTCAACTTCAACTTCAACTTCAACTTCAACTTTAACTTCAACTTAAAATTCAACTTCAACTTCAACTTCAACTTCAAATTCAACTTCAAATTCAACTTCAACTTCAACTTCAACTTCAACTTAATATTTAACTTCAACTTCAAATTCAACTTCAAATTCAACTTCCAACTTCAAAATAACTTCAACTTCAACTTCAACTTCAACTTCAACTTCAACTGCAACTTAAAATTCAACTTCAACTTCAACTTCAACTTCAACTTAAAATTCAACTTCAACTTCACTTCAACTTCAACTTCAACTTCAACTTCAACTTCAACTTCAACTTCAACTTCAACATAATATTTAACATCAACTTCAAATTCAACTTCAAATTCAACTTCAACTTCAAAATAACTTCAACTTCAACATTAACTTCAATCTCAACTTTAACTTCAACTTCAATTTCAACTTCAACTTCAACTTCAACTTTCACTTCAACTGCAAATTCAACTTCAACTTCAACTTCTAACATTTACTTATCTTCAACTTCAACTTCAACTTCAAATTCAACTTCAATTTCAACGTCAACTTCAACTTCAACTTCAATTTCAATTTAAAATTCAACTTCAACTTCAACTTCAACTTCAACTCAACTTCAACTTCAACTTCAACTTCAACTTCAACTTCAACTTAATATTTAACTTCAACTTCAAATTCAACTTCAACTTCAACTTCAACTTCAACTTCAACTTCAACTTCAACTTCAAATTCAACTTCAACTTCAACTTCAACTTTTACTTAACTTCAACTTCAACTTCAACTTCAACTTCAAATTCAACTTCAACTTCAACTTCAACTTTTACTTAACTTCAACTTCAACTTCAACTTCAATTTCAACTTCAACTTCAACTTCAACTTCAACTTCAACTTCAACTTCAACTTAAAATTCAACTTCAACTTCAACTTCAACTTCAACTTCAACTTAAAATTCAACTTCAACTTCAACTTCAACTTCAACTTCAACTTAATATTTAACTTCAACTTCAAATTCAACTTCAAATTCAACTTCAACTTCAAAATAACTTCAACTTCAACATTAACTTCAACCTCAACTTCAACCTCAACTTTAACTTCAACTTCAATTTCAACTTCAACTTCAACTTCAACTTTCACTTCAACTGCAAATTCAACTTCAACTTCAACTTCAACATTTACTTATCTTCAACTTCAACTTCAACTTCAAATTCAACTTCAATTTCAACGTCAACTTCAACTTCAACTTCAATTTCAATTTAAAATTCAACTTCAACTACAACTTCAACTTCAACTTCAACTTCACTTCAACTTCAACTTCACACTTCAACTTCAACTTCAACTTCAACTTCAACTTAATATTTAACTTCAACTTCAAATTCAACTTCAACTTCAACTTCAACTTCAGCTTCAACTTAAAATTCAACTTCAACTTCAACTTCAACTTCAACTTCAACTTCAACTTCAACTTCAACTTCAACTTCAACTTCAACTTAATATTTAACTTCAACTTCAAATTCAACTTCAACTTCAACTTCAACTTCAGCTTCAACTTAAAATTCAACTTCAACTTCAACTTCAACTTCAACTTAATATTTAACTTCAACTTCAAATTCAACTTCAAATTCAACTTCAACTTCAAAATAACTTCAACTTCAACATTAACTTCAACCTCAACTTTAACTTCAACTTCAATTTCAACTTCAACTTCAACTTCAACTTTCACTTCAACTGCAAATTCAACTTCAACTTCAACTTCAACATTTACTTATCTTCAACTTCAACTTCAACTTCAAATTCAACTTCAATTTCAACGTCAACTTCAACTTCAACTTCAATTTCAATTTAAAATTCAACTTCAACTACAACTTCAACTTCAACTTCAACTTCAACTTCAACTTCAACTTCAACTTCAACTTCAACTTCATCTTCAACTTAATATTTAACTTCAACTTCAAATTCAACTTCAACTTCAACTTCAGCTTCAACTTAAAATTCAACTTCAACTTCAACTTCAACTTCAACTTCAAATTCAACTTCAACTTCAACTTCAACTTTTACTTAACTTCAACTTCAACTTCAACTTCAACTTCAAATTCAACTTCAACTTCAACTTCAACTTTTACTTAACTTCAACTTCAACTTCAACTTTTACTTAACTTCAACTTCAACTTCAACTTCAATTTCAACTTCAACTTCAACTTCAACTTCAACTTCAACTTCAACTTCAACTTAAAATTCAACTTCAACTTCAACTTCAACTTCAACTTCAACTTAAAATTCAACTTCAACTTCAACTTCAACTTTAACTTCAACTTCAAATTCAACTTCAACTTCAACTTCAACTTTTACTTAACTTCAACTTCAACTTCAACTTCAAATTCAACTTCAATTTTAAATTCAACTTCAACTTCAACTTCAACTTCAACTTCAACTTAAAATTCAACTTCAACTTCAACTTCAACTTCAAATTCAACTTCAACTTCAACTTCAACTTCAACTTCCACTTTTACTTAACTTCAACTTCAACTTCAACTTCAAATTCAACTTCAACTTTAACTTAAAATTCAACTTAAAATTCAACTTCAACTTCAACTTCAAATTCAACTTCAAATTCAACTTCAACTTCAACTTCAACTTAAAATTCAACTTCAAATTCAACTTCAACTTCAACTTCAACTTCAACTTTAACTTCAACTTAAAATTCAACTTCAACTTCAACTTCAACTTAAAATTCAACTTCAAATTCAACTTCAACTTCAACTTCAACTTCAACTTAAAATTCAACTTTTACTTAACTTCAACTTAAACTTCAACTTCAAATTCAACTTCAACTTCAACTTAAAACACAACTTCAACTTCAACTTCAACTTCAACTTCAACTTCAACTTCAACTTAAAATTCAACTTCAACTGCAACTTCAACTTCAACTTAAAATTCAACTTCAACTTCAATTTCAAATTCAACTTCAACTTCAACTTCAACTTCAACTTCAAATTCAACTTCAACTTCAACTTCAACTTCAACTTCAACTTCAACTTCAACTTCAACTTCAACTTCAACTTAATATTTAACTTCAACTTCAAATTCAACTTCAAATTCAACTTCAACTTCAAAATAACTTCAACTTCAACTTCAACTTCAACTTCAACTTCAACTTCAACTTCAACTTCAACTTCAACTTCAACTTAATATTTAACTTCAACTTCAAATTCAACTTCAAATTCAACTTCAACTTCAACTTCAACTTAAAATTCAACTTCAACTTCAACTTCAACTTTTACTTAACTTCAACTTCAACTTCAACTTCAACTTCAACTTCAACTTCAAATTCAACTTCAACTTCAACTTCAACTTCAACATCAACTTAGACTTCAACTTCAACTTCAATTTCAACTTCAACTTAAACTTCAACTTCAACTTCAACTTTAAATTCAACTTCAACTTCAACTTCAACTTCAACTTCAACTTTTACTTAACTTCAACTTCAACTTAAAATTCAACTTCAACTTCAACTTCAACTTCAACTTCAACTTCAAATTCAACTTCAACTTCAACTTCAACTTCAACTTCAACTTCAAATTCAACTTCAACTTCAACTTCAACTTCAAATTCAACTTCAAAATCAACTTCAACTTCAACTTCAACTTTTACTTAACTTCAACTTCAACTTCAACTTCAAATTCAACTTCAACTTCAACTTAAAATTCAACTTAAAATTCAACTTCAACTTCAACTTCAACTTCAAATTCAACTTCAAATTCAACTTCAACTTCAACTTCAACTTAAAATTCAACTTCAAATTCAACTTCAACTTCAACTTCAACTTCAACTTTAACTTCAACTTAAAATTCAACTTCAACTTCAACTTCAACTTCAAATTCAACTTCAAATTCAACTTCAACTTCAACTTCAACTTCAACTTAATATTTAACTTCAACTTCAAATTCAACTTCAAATTCAACTTCAACTTCAAAATAACTTCAACTTCAACTTCAACTTCAACTTCAACTTCAACTGCAACTTAAAATTCAACTTCAACTTCAACTTCAACTTCAACTTAAAATTCAACTTCAACTTCAACTTCAACTTCAACTTCAACTTCAACTTCAACTTCAACTTCAACTTCAACTTCAACATAATATTTAACATCAACTTCAAATTCAACTTCAAATTCAACTTCAACTTCAAAATAACTTCAACTTCAACATTAACTTCAATCTCAACTTTAACTTCAACTTCAATTTCAACTTCAACTTCAACTTCAACTTTCACTTCAACTGCAAATTCAACTTCAACTTCAACTTCAACATTTACTTATCTTCAACTTCAACTTCAACTTCAAATTCAACTTCAATTTCAACATCAACTTCAACTTCAACTTCAATTTCAATTTAAAATTCAACTTCAACTTCAACTTCAACTTCAACTTCAACTTCAACTTCAACTTCAACTTCAACTTCAACTTCAACTTAATATTTAACTTCAACTTCAAATTCAACTTCAACTTCAACTTCAACTTCAACTTCAACTTCAACTTCAACTTCAAATTTAACTTCAACTTCAACTTCAACTTTTACTTAACTTCAACTTCAACTTCAACTTCAACTTCAAATTCAACTTCAACTTCAACTTCAACTTTTACTTAACTTCAACTTCAACTTCAACTTCAATTTCAACTTCAACTTCAACTTCAACTTCAACTTCAAATTCAACTTCAACTTCAACTTCAACTTCAACATCAACTTAGACTTCAACTTCAACTTCAATTTCAACTTCAACTTAAACTTCAACTTCAACTTCAACTTTAAATTCAACTTCAACTTCAACTTCAACTTCAACTTCAACTTTTACTTAACTTCAACTTCAACTTAAAATTCAACTTCAACTTCAACTTCAACTTCAACTTCAACTTAAAATTCAACTTCAACTTCAACTTCAACTTCAACTTCAACTTCAACTTCAACTTCAACTTAATATTTAACTTCAACTTCAAATTCAACTTCAAATTCAACTTCAACTTCAAAATAACTTCAACTTCAACATTAACTTCAACCTCAACTTCAACCTCAACTTTAACTTCAACTTCAATTTCAACTTCAACTTCAACTTCAACTTTCACTTCAACTGCAAATTCAACTTCAACTTCAACTTCAACATTTACTTATCTTCAACTTCAACTTCAACTTCAAATTCAACTTCAATTTCAACGTCAACTTCAACTTCAACTTCAATTTCAATTTAAAATTCAACTTCAACTACAACTTCAACTTCAACTTCAACTTCAACTTCAACTTCAACTTCAACTTCAACTTCAACTTCAACTTAATATTTAACTTCAACTTCAAATTCAACTTCAACTTCAACTTCAACTTCAGCTTCAACTTAAAATTCAACTTCAACTTCAACTTCAACTTCAACTTCAACTTCAACTTCAACTTCAACTTCAACTTCAACTTCAACTTCAACTTCAACTTAATATTTAACTTCAACTTCAAATTCAACTTCAACTTCAACTTCAACTTCAGCTTCAACTTAAAATTCAACTTCAACTTCAACTTCAACTTCAACTTAATATTTAACTTCAACTTCAAATTCAACTTCAAATTCAACTTCAACTTCAAAATAACTTCAACTTCAACATTAACTTCAACCTCAACTTTAACTTCAACTTCAATTTCAACTTCAACTTCAACTTCAACTTTCACTTCAACTGCAAATTCAACTTCAACTTCAACTTCAACATTTACTTATCTTCAACTTCAACTTCAACTTCAAATTCAACTTCAATTTCAACGTCAACTTCAACTTCAACTTCAATTTCAATTTAAAATTCAACTTCAACTACAACTTCAACTTCAACTTCAACTTCAACTTCAACTTCAACTTCAACTTCAACTTCAACTTAATATTTAACTTCAACTTCAAATTCAACTTCAACTTCAACTTCAGCTTCAACTTAAAATTCAACTTCAACTTCAACTTCAACTTCAACTTCAAATTCAACTTCAACTTCAACTTCAACTTTTACTTAACTTCAACTTCAACTTCAACTTCAACTTCAAATTCAACTTCAACTTCAACTTCAACTTTTACTTAACTTCAACTTCAACTTCAACTTTTACTTAACTTCAACTTCAACTTCAACTTCAATTTCAACTTCAACTTCAACTTCAACTTCAACTTCAACTTCAACTTCAACTTAAAATTCAACTTCAACTTCAACTTCAACTTCAAATTCAACTTCAATTTCAACGTCAACTTCAACTTCAACTTCAATTTCAATTTAAAATTCAACTTCAACTTCAACTTCAACTTCAACTTCAACTTCAACTTCAACTTCAACTTCAACTTCAACTTCAACTTAATATTTAACTTCAACTTCAAATTCAACTTCAACTTCAACTTCAACTTCAACTTCAACTTCAACTTCAACTTCAAATTCAACTTCAACTTCAACTTCAATTTTTACTTAACTTCAACTTCAACTTCAACTTCAACTTCAAATTCAACTTCAACTTCAACTTCAACTTTTACTTAACTTCAACTTCAACTTCAACTTCAATTTCAACTTCAACTTCAACTTCAACTTCAACTTCAACTTCAACTTCAACTTAAAATTCAACTTCAACTTCAACTTCAACTTCAACTTCAACTTAAAATTCAACTTCAACTTCAACTTCAACTTCAACTTCAACTTCAACTTAATATTTAACTTCAACTTCAAATTCAACTTCAAATTCAACTTCAACTTCAAAATAACTTCAACTTCAACATTAACTTCAACCTCAACTTCAACCTCAACTTTAACTTCAACTTCAATTTCAACTTCAACTTCAACTTCAACTTTCACTTCAACTGCAAATTCAACTTCAACTTCAACTTCAACATTTACTTATCTTCAACTTCAACTTCAACTTCAAATTCAACTTCAATTTCAACGTCAACTTCAACTTCAACTTCAATTTCAATTTAAAATTCAACTTCAACTACAACTTCAACTTCAACTTCAACTTCAACTTCAACTTCAACTTCAACTTCAACTTCAACTTCAACTTCAACTTAATATTTAACTTCAACTTCAAATTCAACTTCAACTTCAACTTCAACTTCAGCTTCAACTTAAAATTCAACTTCAACTTCAACTTCAACTTCAACTTCAACTTCAACTTCAACTTCAACTTCAACTTCAACTTCAACTTAATATTTAACTTCAACTTCAAATTCAACTTCAACTTCAACTTCAACTTCAGCTTCAACTTAAAATTCAACTTCAACTTCAACTTCAACTTCAACTTAATATTTAACTTCAACTTCAAATTCAACTTCAAATTCAACTTCAACTTCAAAATAACTTCAACTTCAACATTAACTTCAACCTCAACTTTAACTTCAACTTCAATTTCAACTTCAACTTGAACTTCAACTTTCACTTCAACTGCAAATTCAACTTCAACTTCAACTTCAACATTTACTTATCTTCAACTTCAACTTCAACTTCAAATTCAACTTCAATTTCAATGTCAACTTCAACTTCAACTTCAATTTCAATTTAAAATTCAACTTCAACTACAACTTCAACTTCAACTTCAACTTCAACTTCAACTTCAACTTCAACTTCAACTTCAACTTCAACTTCAACTTAATATTTAACTTCAACTTCAAATTCAACTTCAACTTCAACTTCAGCTTCAACTTAAAATTCAACTTCAACTTCAACTTCAACTTCAACTTCAAATTCAACTTCAACTTCAACTTCAACTTTTACTTAACTTCAACTTCAACTTCAACTTCAACTTCAAATTCAACTTCAACTTCAACTTCAACTTTTACTTAACTTCAACTTCAACTTCAACTTTTACTTAACTTCAACTTCAACTTCAACTTCAATTTCAACTTCAACTTCAACTTCAACTTCAACTTCAACTTCAACTTCAACTTAAAATTCAACTTCAACTTCAACTTCAACTTCAACTTCAACTTAAAATTCAACTTCAACTTCAACTTCAACTTTAACTTCAACTTCAAATTCAACTTCAACTTCAACTTCAACTTTTACTTAACTTCAACTTCAACTTCAACTTCAACTTCAAATTCAACTTCAATTTTAAATTCAACTTCAACTTCAACTTCAACTTCAACTTCAACTTAAAATTCAACTTCAACTTCAACTTCAACTTCAAATTCAACTTCAACTTCAACTTCAACTTCAACTTCCACTTCAACTTCAACTTCAACTTCAACTTCAATTTTAATTTCAAATTCAACTTCAACTTCAACTTCAACTTCAAATTCAACTTCAACTTCAACTTCAACTTCAACTTCAAATTCAACTTCAAATTCAACTTCAACTTCAACTTCAACTTCAACTTAAAATTCAACTTCAACTTCAACTTCAACTTTTACTTAACTTCAACTTCAACTTCAACTTCAACTTCAACTTCAACTTCAATTTCAAATTCAACTTCAACTTCAACTTCAACTTCAAATTCAACTTCAACTTCAACTTCAACTTCAACTTCAAATTCAACTCCAAATTCAACTTCAACTTCAACTTCAACTTCAACTTAAAATTCAACTTCAACTTCAACTTCAACTTTTACTTAACTTCAACTTCAACTTCAACTTCAACTTCAACTTCAACTTCAACTTTTACTTAACTTCAACTTCAACTTAAAATTCAACTTCAACTTCAACTTCAACTTCAACTTCAAATTCAACTTCAACTTCAACTTCAACTTCAACTTCAACTTCAAATTCAACTTCAACTTCAACTTCAACTTCAAATTCAACTTCAAAATCAACTTCAACTTCAACTTCAACTTTTACTTAACTTCAACTTCAACTTCAACTTCAAATTCAACTTCAACTTTAACTTAAAATTCAACTTAAAATTCAACTTCAACTTCAACTTCAAATTCAACTTCAAATTCAACTTCAACTTCAACTTCAACTTAAAATTCAACTTCAAATTCAACTTCAACTTCAACTTCAACTTCAACTTTAACTTCAACTTAAAATTCAACTTCAACTTCAACTTCAACTTAAAATTCAACTTCAAATTCAACTTCAAATTCAACTTCAACTTCAACTTCAACTTCAACTTAAAATTCAACTTTTACTTAACTTCAACTTAAACTTCAACTTCAAATTCAACTTCAACTTCAACTTAAAACACAACTTCAACTTCAACTTCAACTTCAACTTCAACTTCAACTTCAACTTAAAATTCAACTTCAACTGCAACTTCAACTTCAACTTAAAATTCAACTTCAACTTCAATTTCAAATTCAACTTCAACTTCAACTTCAACTTCAACTTCAAATTCAACTTCAACTTCAACTTCAACTTCAACTTCAACTTCAACTTCAACTTCAACTTCAACTTAATATTTAACTTCAACTTCAAATTCAACTTCAAATTCAACTTCAACTTCAAAATAACTTCAACTTCAACTTCAACTTAAAATTCAACTTCAACTTCAACTTCAACTTCAACTTAAAATTCAACTTCAACTTCAACTTCAACTTCAACTTCAACTTCAACTTCAACTTCAACTTCAACTTAATATTTAACTTCAACTTCAAATTCAACTTCAAATTCAACTTCAACTTCAAAATAACTTCAACTTCAACATTAACTTCAACCTCAACTTTAACTTCAACTTCAATTTCAACTTCAACTTCAACTTCAACTTTCACTTCAACTGCAAATTCAACTTCAACTTCAACTTCAACATTTACTTATCTTCAACTTCAACTTCAACTTCAAATTCAACTTCAATTTCAACGTCAACTTCAACTTCAACTTCAACTTCAACTTCAACATTTACTTATCTTCAACTTCAACTTCAACTTCAAATTCAACTTCAATTTCAACGTCAACTTCAACTTCAACTTCAATTTCAATTTAAAATTCAACTTCAACTTCAACTTCAACTTCAACTTCAACTTCAACTTCAACTTCAACTTCAACTTCAACTTCAACTTAATATTTAACTTCAACTTCAAATTCAACTTCAACTTCAACTTCAACTAAAACTTCAACTTCAACTTCAACTTCAAATTCAACTTCAACTTCAACTTCAACTTTTACTTAACTTCAACTTCAACTTCAACTTCAACTTCAACTTTTACTTAACTTCAACTTCAACTTCAATTTCAACTTCAACTTCAACTTCAACTTCAACTTCAACTTCAACTTCAACTTAAAATTCAACTTCAACTTCAACTTCAACTTCAACTTAAAATTCAACTTCAACTTCAACTTCAACTTCAACTTCAACTTCAACTTCAACTTCAACTTAATATTTAACTTCAACTTCAAATTCAACTTCAAATTCAACTTCAAATTCAACTTCAACTTCAAAATAACTTCAACTTCAACATTAACTTCAACCTCAACTTCAACCTCAACTTTAACTTCAACTTCAATTTCAACTTCAACTTCAACTTCAACTTTCACTTCAACTGCAAATTCAACTTCAACTTCAACTTCAACATTTACTTATCTTCAACTTCAACTTCAACTTCAAATTCAACTTAAATTTCAACGTCAACTTCAACTTCAACTTCAATTTCAATTTAAAATTCAACTTCAACTACAACTTCAACTTCAACTTCAACTTCAACTTCAACTTCAACTTCAACTTCAACTTCAACTTCAACTTCAACTTCAACTTCAACTTAATATTTAACTTCAACTTCAAATTCAACTTCAACTTCAACTTCAACTTCAGCTTCAACTTAAAATTCAACTTCAACTTCAACTTCAACTTCAACTTAATATTTAACTTCAACTTCAAATTCAACTTCAAATTCAACTTCAACTTCAAAATAACTTCAACTTCAACATTAACTTCAACATTAACTTCAACCTCAACTTTAACTTCAACTTCAATTTCAACTTCAACTTCAACTTCAACTTTCACTTCAACTGCAAATTCAACTTCAACTTCAACTTCAACATTTACTTATCTTCAACTTCAACTTCAACTTCAAATTCAACTTCAATTTCAACGTCAACTTCAACTTCAACTTCAATTTCAATTTAAAATTCAACTTCAACTACAACTTCAACTTCAACTTCAACTTCAACTTCAACTTCAACTTCAACTTCAACTTCAACTTCAACTTCAACTTCAACTTCAACTTAATATTTAACTTCAACTTCAAATTCAACTTCAACTTCAACTTCAACTTCAGCTTCAACTTAAAATTCAACTTCAACTTCAACTTCAACTTCAACTTCAACTTCAAATTCAACTTCAACTTCAACTTCAACTTTTACTTAACTTCAACTTCAACTTCAACTTCAACTTCAAATTCAACTTCAACTTCAACTTCAACTTTTACTTAACTTCAACTTCAACTTCAACTTTTACTTAACTTCAACTTCAACTTCAATTTCAACTTCAACTTCAACTTCAACTTCAACTTCAACTTCAACTTCAACTTAAAATTCAACTTCAACTTCAACTTCAACTTCAACTTCAACTTCAACTTCAACTTAAAATTCAACTTCAACTTCAACTTCAACTTCAACTTCAACTTCAAATTCAACTTCAACTTCAACTTCAACTTTTACTTAACTTCAACTTCAACTTCAACTTCAACTTCAACTTCAAATTCAACTTCAATTTCAAATTCAACTTCAACTTCAACTTCAACTTCAACTTCAACTTCAACTTAAAATTCAACTTCAACTTCAACTTCAACTTCAAATTCAACTTCAACTTCAACTTCAACTTCAACTTCAACTTCAACTTCAACTTTAACTTCAACTTCAACTTCAATTTCAACTTCGACTTCAACTTCAATTTCAACTTCAATTTCAACTTCAATTTAAACTTCAATTTCAACTTTAATTTCTACTTCAATTTCAACTTCAATTTCAACTTCAATTTCTACTTCAATTTCAACTTCAATTTCAACTTTAACTTTAACTTCAATTTCAACTTTAATTTCAACTTCTATTTCAACTTTTATTTCAACTTCAATTTCAACTTCAATTTCAACTTCAATTTCAACTTCAATTTCAACTTTAATTTCAACTTCAATTTCAACTTCAATTTAACTTCAATTTCAACTTCAATTTCAACTTCAATTTCAACTTCAAATTCAAATTCAAACTTAATTTCAACTTCAACTTCAATTTCAACTTCAAGTTCAACTTCAATTTCAACTTCATTTTCAACTTCAATTTCAACTTCAATTTCAAATTTAATTTAAACTTCATTTTCAATTTCAATTTCAACTTCAATTTCAAATTCAATTTCAACTTCAATTTCAACATCAATTTCAACTTCAACTTCAACTTCAACTGCAACTTCAATTTTAACTTTAATTTTAACTTCAACTTCAACTTCAACTTCAACTTCAACTTCAACTTCAACTTCAATTTCAACTTCAATTTCAACTTCAATTTCAACTTGTATTTCAACTTCAATTTCAACTTCAATTTCAACTTCAATTTAACCTTTAATTTTAACTTCAATTTTAACTTCAATTTCAACTTCGACTGCAACTTCAATTTCAACTTCCATTTCAACTTCAATTTCAACTTCAATTTCAACTTCAATTTCAACTTCAATTTCAACTTCAATTTCAACTTCAATTTCAACTTCAACTTCAACTTCAACTTCAACTTCAACTTCAATTTCAACTTTAACTTTAACTTCAATTTCAACTTCACTTTCAACTTCAATTTCAACTTCAATTTCAACTTCAATTTTAACTTCAATTTCAACTTCAATTTCAACTTCAATTTTAACTTCAATTTCAACTTCAATTTTAACTTCAATTTCAACTTCAATTTCAATTTCAATTTCAACTTCAACTTCAACTTCAACTTTAAATTCAACTTCAATTTAACTTCAACTTCAATTTCAAACTTAACTTCAACTTCATCTTCACCTTCAATTTTAACATCAATTTCAACTTCAATTTCAACTTCAATTTCTACTTCAATTTCAACTTCAATTTCAACTTTAACTTTAACTTCAATTTCAACTTTAATTTCAACTTCTATTTCAACTTCAATTTCAACTTCAATTTTAACTTCAACTTCAACTTCAATTTCAACTTCAATTTCAACTTCAATTTCAACTTGTATTTCAACTTCAATTTCAACTTCAATTTCAACTTCAATTTTAACTTTAATTTTAACTTCAATTTTAACTTCAATTTCAACTTCGACTGCAACTTCAATTTCAACTTCCATTTCAACTTCAATTTCAACTTCAATTTCAACTTCAATTTCAACTTCAATTTCAACTTCAATTTCAACTTCAATTTCAACTTCAACTTCAACTTCAACTTCAACTTCAACTTCAATTTCAACTTTAACTTTAACTTCAATTTCAACTTCACTTTCAACTTCAATTTCAACTTCAATTTCAACTTCAATTTCAACTTCAATTTTAACTTCAATTTCAACTTCAATTTCAACTTCAATTTTAACTTCAATTTCAACTTCAATTTTAACTTCAATTTCAACTTCAATTTCAATTTCAATTTCAACTTCAACTTCAACTGCAATTTTAAATTCAACTTCAATTTAACTTCAACTTCAATTTCAAACTTAACTTCAACTTCATCTTCACCTTCAATTTTAACATCAATTTCAACTTCAATTTCAACTTCAATTTCTACTTCAATTTCAACTTCAATTTCAACTTTAACTTTAACTTCAATTTCAACTTTAATTTCAACTTCTATTTCAACTTCAATTTCAACTTCAATTTTAACTTTAATTTTAACTTCAATTTTAACTTCAATTTCAACTTCGACTTCAACTTCAATTTCAACTTCAATTTCAACTTCAATTTAAACTTCAATTTAAACTTCAATTTAAACTTCAATTTCAACGTCAATTTCAACTTCAACTTCAACTTCAACTTCAACTTCAATTTTAACTTTAACTTTAACTTCAATTTCAACTTCAACTTCAACTTCAACTTCAACTTCAACTTCAACTTCAACTTCAACTTCAACTTCAACTTCAACTTCAATTTCAACTTTAATTTCAACTTCATTTTCAACTTCAATTTTAACTTCAATTCCAATTTCTAATTCAATTTCAACTTCAACTTCAATTTCAATTTCGATTTCAACTTCTATTTCAACTTCAATTTCAACTTCAATTTCAACTTTAATTTCAACTTCAATTTCAACTTCAATTTCAACTTCATTTTCAACTTCAATTTTAACTTCAATTCCAAATTCTAATTTAATTTCAACTTCAACTTCAACTTCAACTTCAATTCCAACTTTAACTTTAACTTCAATTTCAACTTCACTTTCAACTTCAATTTCAACTTCAATTTCAACTTCAATTTCAACTTCAATTTTAACTTTAATTTTAACTTCAATTTTAACTTCAATTTCAACTTCGACTTCAACTTCATTTTCAACTTCAATTTCAACTTCAATTTCAACTTCAATTTCAACTTCAATTTCAACTACAATTTCAACTTCAATTTCAACTTCAATTTCAACTTCAATTTCAACTTCAATTTCAACTTCAATTTCAACTTCAATTTCAACTTTAATTTCTACTTCAACTTCAACTTCAATTTCAACTTCAATTTCAACTTCAATTTAAACTTTAATTTAAACTTCAATTTCAACTTCAATTTCAACGTCAATTTCAACTTCAACTTCAACTTCAACTTCAACTTCAATTTTAACTTTAACTTTAACTTCAATTTCAACTTCAACTTCAACTTCAACTTCAACTTCAACTTCAACTTCAACTTCAACTTCAACTTCAACTTCAACTTCAATTTCAACTTTAATTTCAACTTCATTTTCAACTTCAATTTTAACTTCAATTCCAATTTCTAATTCTATTTCAACTTCAACTTCAATTTCAATTTCGATTTCAACTTCTATTTCAACTTCAATTTCAACTTCAATTTCAACTTTAATTTCAACTTCAATTTCAACTTCAATTTCAACTTCATTTTCAACTTCAATTTTAACTTCAATTCCAAATTCTAATTTAATTTCAACTTCAACTTCAACTTCAACTTCAATTTCAACTTTAACTTTAACTTTAATTTCAACTTCAATTTCAACTTCAATTTCAACTTCAATTTCAACTTCACTTTCAACTTCAATTTCAACTTCAATTTCAACTTCAATTTCAACTTTAATTTCAACTTCAATTTCAACTTCAATTTCAACTTCAATTTCAACTTCAATTTCAACTTCAATTTCAACTTCAACTTCAAATTCAAACTTAATTTCAACTTCAACTTCAATTTCAACTTCAAGTTCAACTTCAATTTCAACTTCATTTTCAACTTCAATTTCAACTTCAATTTCAAATTTAATTTCAACTTCATTTTCAATTTCAATTTCAACTTCAATTTCAAATTCAATTTCAACTTCAATTTCAACATCAATTTCAACTTCAACTTCAACTTCAACTTCAACTTCAATTTTAACTTTAATTTTAACTTCAATTTAAACTTCAATTTCAACTTCAATTTCAACGTCAATTTCAACTTCAACTTCAACTTCAACTTCAATTTTAACTTTAACTTTAACTTCAATTTCAACTTCAACTTCAACTTCAACTTCAACTTCAACTTCAACTTCAACTTCAACTTCAACTTCAATTTCAACTTCAATTTCAACTTCAATTTCAACTTGTATTTCAACGTCAATTTCAACTTCAACTTCAACTTCAACTTCAATTTTAACTTTAACTTTAACTTCAATTTCAACTTCAACTTCAACTTCAACTTCAACTTCAACTTCAACTTCAACTTCAACTTCAACTTCAATTTCAACTTCAATTTCAACTTCAATTTCAACTTGTATTTCAACTTCAATTTCAACTTCAATTTCAACTTCAATTTTAACTTTAATTTTAACTTCAATTTTAACTTCAATTTCAACTTCGACTGCAACTTCAATTTCAACTTCCATTTCAACTTCAATTTCAACTTCAATTTCAACTTCAATTTCAACTTCAATTTCAACTTCAATTTCAACTTCAATTTCAACTTCAACTTCAACTTCAACTTCAACTTCAACTTCAATTTCAACTTTAACTTTAACTTCAATTTCAACTTCACTTTCAACTTCAATTTCAACTTCAATTTCAACTTCAATTTTAACTTCAATTTCAACTTCAATTTCAACTTCAATTTTAACTTCAATTTCAACTTCAATTTTAACTTCAATTTCAACTTCAATTTCAATTTCAATTTCAACTTCAACTTCAACTTCAACTTTAAATTCAACTTCAATTTAACTTCAACTTCAATTTCAAACTTAACTTCAACTTCATCTTCACCTTCAATTTTAACATCAATTTCAACTTCAATTTCAACTTCAATTTCTATTTCAATTTCAACTTCAATTTCAACTTTAACTTTAACTTCAATTTCAACTTTAATTTCAACTTCTATTTCAACTTCAATTTCAACTTCAATTTTAACTTTAATTTTAACTTCAATTTTAACTTCAATTTCAACTTCGACTTCAACTTCAATTTCAACTTCAATTTCAACTTCAATTTCAACTTCAATTTAAACTTCAATTTCAACTTCAATTTCAACGTCAATTTCAACTTCAACTTCAACTTCAACTTCAACTTCAATTTTAACTTTAACTTTAACTTCAATTTCAACTTCAACTTCAACTTCAACTTCAACTTCAACTTCAACTTCAACTTCAACTTCAACTTCAACTTCAACTTCAACTTCAACTTCAATTTCAACTTTAATTTCAACTTCATTTTCAACTTCAATTTTAACTTCAATTCCAATTTCTAATTCAATTTCAACTTCAACTTCAATTTCAATTTCGATTTCAACTTCTATTTCAACTTCAATTTCAACTTCAATTTCAACTTTAATTTCAACTTCAATTTCAACTTCAATTTCAACTTCATTTTCAACTTCAATTTTAACTTCAATTCCAAATTCTAATTTAATTTCAACTTCAACTTCAACTTCAACTTCAATTCCAACTTTAACTTTAACTTCAATTTCAACTTCAATTTCAACTTCAATTTCAACTTCAATTTCAACTTCACTTTCAACTTCAATTTCAACTTCTATTTCAACTTCAATTTCAACTTCAATTTTAACTTTAATTTTAACTTCAATTTTAACTTCAATTTCAACTTCGACTTCAACTTCAATTTCAACTTCAATTTCAACTTCAGTTTCAACTTCAATTTCAACTTCAATTTCAACTTCAATTTCAACTTCAATTTCAACTTTAATTTCAACTTCAATTTCAACTTCAATTTCAACTTCAATTTCAACTTCAATTTCAACTTCAATTTCAACTTCAATTTCAACTTCAACTTCAAATTCAAACTTAATTTCAACTTCAACTTCAATTTCAACTTCAAGTTCAACTTCAATTTCAACTTCATTTTCAACTTCAATTTCAACTTCAATTTCAAATTTAATTTCAACTTCATTTTCAATTTCAATTTCAACTTCAATTTCAAATTCAATTTCAACTTCAATTTCAACATCAATTTCAACTTCAACTTCAACTTCAACTTCAACTTCAATTTTAACTTTAATTTTAACTTCAATTTAAACTTCAATTTCAACTTCAATTTCAACATCAATTTCAACTTCAACTTCAACTTTAACTTCAATTTTAACTTTAACTTCAATTTCAACTTCAACTTCAACTTCAACTTCAACTTCAACTTCAACTTCAACTTCAACTTCAATTTCAACTTCAATTTCAACTTCAATTTCAACTTGTATTTCAACTTCAATTTCAACTTGAATTTCAACTTCAATTTTAACTTTAATTTTAACTTCAATTTTAACTTCAATTTCAACTTCGACTGCAACTTCAATTTCAACTTCCATTTCAACTTCAATTTCAACTTCAATTTCAACTTCAATTTCAACTTCAATTTCAACTTCAATTTCAACTTCAATTTCAACTTCAATTTCAACTTCAACTTCAACTTCAACTTCAACTTCAACTTCAATTTCAACTTTAACTTTAACTTCAATTTCAACTTCACTTTCAACTTCAATTTCAACTTCAATTTCAACTTCAATTTTAACTTCAATTTCAACTTCAATTTCAACTTCAATTTTAACTTCAATTTCAACTTCAATTTTAACTTCAATTTCAACTTCAATTTCAATTTCAATTTCAACTTCAACTTCAACTTCAACTTTAAATTCAACTTCAATTTAACTTCAACTTCAATTTCAAACTTAACTTCAACTTCATCTTCACCTTCAATTTTAACATCAATTTCAACTTCAATTTCAACTTCAATTTCTACTTCAATTTCAACTTCAATTTCAACTTTAACTTTAACTTCAATTTCAACTTTAATTTCAACTTCTATTTCAACTTCAATTTCAACTTCAATTTTAACTTCAATTTCAACTTCAATTTTAACTTCAATTTCAACTTCAATTTCAATTTCAATTTCAACTTCAACTTCAACTTCAACTTTAAATTCAACTTCAATTTAACTTCAACTTCAATTTCAAACTTAACTTCAACTTCATCTTCACCTTCAATTTTAACATCAATTTCAACTTCAATTTCAACTTCAATTTCTACTTCAATTTCAACTTCAATTTCAACTTTAACTTTAACTTCAATTTCAACTTTAATTTCAACTTCTATTTCAACTTCAATTTCAACTTCAATTTTAACTTTAATTTTAACTTCAATTTTAACTTCAATTTCAACTTCGACTTCAACTTCAATTTCAACTTCAATTTCAACTTCAATTTCAACTTCAATTTAAACTTCAATTTCAACTTCAATTTCAACATCAATTTCAACTTCAACTTCAACTTCAACTTCAACTTCAATTTTAACTTTAACTTTAACTTCAATTTCAACTTCAACTTCAACTTCAACTTCAACTTCAACTTCAACTTCAACTTCAACTTCAACTTCAACTTCAACTTCAACTTCAACTTCAATTTCAACTTTAATTTCAACTTCATTTTCAACTTCAATTTTAACTTCAATTCCAATTTCTAATTCAATTTCAACTTCAACTTCAATTTCAATTTCGATTTCAACTTCTATTTCAACTTCAATTTCAACTTCAATTTCAACTTTAATTTCAACTTCAATTTCAACTTCAATTTCAACTTCATTTTCAACTTCAATTTTAACTTCAATTCCAAATTCTAATTTAATTTCAACTTCAACTTCAACTTCAACTTCAATTCCAACTTTAACTTTAACTTCAATTTCAACTTCAATTTCAACTTCAATTTCAACTTCAATTTCAACTTCACTTTCAACTTCAATTTCAACTTCTATTTCAACTTCAATTTCAACTTCAATTTTAACTTTAATTTTAACTTCAATTTTAACTTCAATTTCAACTTCGACTTCAACTTCAATTTCAACTTCAATTTCAACTTCAATTTCAACTTCAATTTCAACTTCAATTTCAACTTCAATTTCAACTTCAATTTCAACTTTAATTTCAACTTCAATTTCAACTTCAATTTCAACTTCAATTTCAACTTCAATTTCAACTTCAATTTCAACTTCAATTTCAACTTCAACTTCAAATTCAAACTTAATTTCAACTTCAACTTCAATTTCAACTTCAAGTTCAACTTCAATTTCAACTTCATTTTCAACTTCAATTTCAACTTCAATTTCAAATTTAATTTCAACTTCATTTTCAATTTCAATTTCAACTTCAATTTCAAATTCAATTTCAACTTCAATTTCAACATCAATTTCAACTTCAACTTCAACTTCAACTTCAACTTCAATTTTAACTTTAATTTTAACTTCAATTTAAACTTCAATTTCAACTTCAATTTCAACGTCAATTTCAACTTCAACTTCAACTTCAACTTCAATTTTAACTTTAACTTCAATTTCAACTTCAACTTCAACTTCAACTTCAACTTCAACTTCAACTTCAACTTCAACTTCAACTTCAATTTCAACTTCAATTTCAACTTCAATTTCAACTTGTATTTCAACTTCAATTTCAACTTGAATTTCAACTTCAATTTTAACTTTAATTTTAACTTCAATTTTAACTTCAATTTCAACTTCGACTGCAACTTCAATTTCAACTTCCATTTCAACTTCAATTTCAACTTCAATTTCAACTTCAATTTCAACTTCAATTTCAACTTCAATTTCAACTTCAATTTCAACTTCAACTTCAACTTCAACTTCAACTTCAACTTCAATTTCAACTTTAACTTTAACTTCAATTTCAACTTCACTTTCAACTTCAATTTCAACTTCAATTTCAACTTCAATTTTAACTTCAATTTCAACTTCAATTTCAACTTCAATTTTAACTTCAATTTCAACTTCAATTTTAACTTCAATTTCAACTTCAATTTCAATTTCAATTTCAACTTCAACTTCAACTTCAACTTTAAATTCAACTTCAATTTAACTTCAACTTCAATTTCAAACTTAACTTCAACTTCATCTTCACCTTCAATTTTAACATCAATTTCAACTTCAATTTCAACTTCAATTTCTACTTCAATTTCAACTTCAATTTCAACTTTAACTTTAACTTCAATTTCAACTTTAATTTCAACTTCTATTTCAACTTCAATTTCAACTTCAATTTTAACTTTAATTTTAACTTCAATTTTAACTTCAATTTCAACTTCGACTTCAACTTCAATTTCAACTTCAATTTCAACTTCAATTTCAACTTCAATTTAAACTTCAATTTCAACTTCAATTTCAACGTCAATTTCAACTTCAACTTCAACTTCAACTTCAACTTCAATTTTAACTTTAACTTTAACTTCAATTTCAACTTCAACTTCAACTTCAACTTCAACTTCAACTTCAACTTCAACTTCAACTTCAACTTCAACTTCAACTTCAACTTCAACTTCAATTTCAACTTTAATTTCAACTTCATTTTCAACTTCAATTTTAACTTCAATTCCAATTTCTAATTCAATTTCAACTTCAACTTCAATTTCAATTTCGATTTCAACTTCTATTTCAACTTCAATTTCAACTTCAATTTCAACTTTAATTTCAACTTCAATTTCAACTTCAATTTCAACTTCATTTTCAACTTCAATTTTAACTTCAATTCCAAATTCTAATTTAATTTCAACTTCAACTTCAACTTCAACTTCAATTCCAACTTTAACTTTAACTTCAATTTCAACTTCACTTTCAACTTCAATTTCAACTTCAATTTCAACTTCAATTTCAACTTCAATTTTAACTTTAATTTTAACTTCAATTTTAACTTCAATTTCAACTTCGACTTCAACTTCATTTTCAACTTCAATTTCAACTTCAATTTCAACTTCAATTTCAACTTCAATTTCAACTACAATTTCAACTTCAATTTCAACTTCAATTTCAACTTCAATTTCAACTTCAATTTCAACTTCAATTTTAACTTTAATTTTAACTTCAATTTTAACTTCAATTTCAACTTCGACTTCAACTTCATTTTCAACTTCAATTTCAACTTCAATTTCAACTTCAATTTCAACTTCAATTTCAACTACAATTTCAACTTCAATTTCAACTTCAATTTAAACTTCAATTTCAACTTCAATTTCAACTTCAATTTCAACTTCAATTTCAACTTCAATTTCAACTTTAATTTCTACTTCAATTTCAACTTCAATTTCAACTTCAATTTCAACTTCAATTTAAACTTTAATTTAAACTTCAATTTAAACTTCAATTTCAACGTCAATTTCAACTTCAACTTCAACTTCAACTTCAACTTCAATTTTAACTTTAACTTTAACTTCAATTTCAACTTCAACTTCAACTTCAACTTCAACTTCAACTTCAACTTCAACTTCAACTTCAACTTCAACTTCAATTTCAACTTTAATTTCAACTTCATTTTCAACTTCAATTTTAACTTCAATTCCAATTTCTAATTCAATTTCAACTTCAACTTCAATTTCAATTTCGATTTCAACTTCTATTTCAACTTCAATTTCAACTTCAATTTCAACTTTAATTTCAACTTCAATTTCAACTTCAATTTCAACTTCATTTTCAACTTCAATTTTAACTTCAATTCCAAATTCTAATTTAATTTCAACTTCAACTTCAACTTCAACTTCAATTTCAACTTTAACTTTAACTTTAATTTCAACTTCAATTTCAACTTCAATTTCAACTTCAATTTCAACTTCAATTTCAACTTGTATTTCAACTTCAATTTCAACTTCAATTTCAACTTCAATTTTAACTTTAATTTTAACTTCAATTTTAACTTCAATTTCAACTTCGACTGCAACTTCAATTTCAACTTCAATTTCAACTTCAATTTCAACTTCAATTTCAACTTCAATTTCAACTTCAATTTCAACTTCAATTTCAACTTCAATTTCAACTTCAACTTCAACTTCAACTTCAACTTCAATTTCAACTTTAACTTTAACTTCAATTTCAACTTCACTTTCAACTTCAATTTCAACTTCTATTTCAACTTCAATTTCAACTTCAATTTTAACTTTAATTTTAACTTCAATTTTAACTTCAATTTCAACTTCGACTTCAACTTCAATTTCAACTTCAATTTCAACTTCAATTTCAACTTCAATTTTAACTTCAATTTCAACTTCAATTTCAACTTCAATTTCAACTTCAATTTCAACTTCAATTTTAACTTTAATTTTAACTTCAATTTTAACTTCAATTTCAACTTCGACTTCAACTTCATTTTCAACTTCAATTTCAACTTCAAATTCAACTTCAATTTCGACTTCAATTTCAACTTCAATTTCAACTACAATTTCAACTTCAATTTCAACTTCAATTTCAACTTCAATTTCAACTTCAATTTCAACTTCAATTTCAACTTCAATTTCAACTTCAATTTCAACTTCAATTTCAACTTCAATTTCAACTTCAACTTCAAATTCAAACTTAATTTCAACTTCAACTTCAATTTCAACTTCAAGTTCAACTTCAATTTCAACTTCATTTTCAACTTCAATTTCAACTTCAATTTCAAATTTAATTTCAACTTCATTTTCAATTTCAATTTCAACTTCAATTTCAAATTCAATTTCAACTTCAATTTCAACATCAATTTCAACTTCAACTTCAACTTCAACTTCAACTTCAATTTTAACTTTAATTTTAACTTCAATTTAAACTTCAATTTCAACTTCAATTTCAACGTCAATTTCAACTTCAACTTCAACTTCAACTTCAATTTTAACTTTAACTTCAATTTCAACTTCAACTTCAACTTCAACTTCAACTTCAACTTCAACTTCAACTTCAACTTCAACTTCAACTTCAACTTCAATTTCAACTTCAATTTCAACTTCAATTTCAACTTGTATTTCAACTTCAATTTCAACTTGAATTTCAACTTCAATTTTAACTTTAATTTTAACTTCAATTTTAACTTCAATTTCAACTTCGACTGCAACTTCAATTTCAACTTCCATTTCAACTTCAATTTCAACTTCAATTTCAACTTCAATTTCAACTTCAATTTCAACTTCAATTTCAACTTCAATTTCAACTTCAACTTCAACTTCAACTTCAATTTCAACTTTAACTTTAACTTCAATTTCAACTTCACTTTCAACTTCAATTTCAACTTCAATTTCAACTTCAATTTTAACTTCAATTTCAACTTCAATTTCAACTTCAATTTTAACTTCAATTTCAACTTCAATTTTAACTTCAATTTCAACTTCAATTTCAATTTCAATTTCAACTTCAACTTCAACTTCAACTTTAAATTCAACTTCAATTTAACTTCAACTTCAATTTCAAACTTAACTTCAACTTCATCTTCACCTTCAATTTTAACATCAATTTCAACTTCAATTTCAACTTCAATTTCTACTTCAATTTCAACTTCAATTTCAACTTTAACTTTAACTTCAATTTCAACTTTAATTTCAACTTCTATTTCAACTTCAATTTCAACTTCAATTTTAACTTTAATTTTAACTTCAATTTTAACTTCAATTTCAACTTCGACTTCAACTTCAATTTCAACTTCAATTTCAACTTCAATTTCAACTTCAATTTAAACTTCAATTTCAACTTCAATTTCAACGTTAATTTCAACTTCAACTTCAACTTCAACTTCAACTTCAATTTTAACTTTAACTTTAACTTCAATTTCAACTTCAACTTCAACTTCAACTTCAACTTCAACTTCAACTTCAACTTCAACTTCAACTTCAACTTCAACTTCAACTTCAACTTCAATTTCAACTTTAATTTCAACTTCATTTTCAACTTCAATTTTAACTTCAATTCCAATTTCTAATTCAATTTCAACTTCAACTTCAATTTCAATTTCGATTTCAACTTCTATTTCAACTTCAATTTCAACTTCAATTTCAACTTTAATTTCAACTTCAATTTCAACTTCAATTTCAACTTCATTTTCAACTTCAATTTTAACTTCAATTCCAAATTCTAATTTAATTTCAACTTCAACTTCAACTTCAACTTCAATTCCAACTTTAACTTTAACTTCAATTTCAACTTCACTTTCAACTTCAATTTCAACTTCAATTTCAACTTCAATTTCAACTTCAATTTTAACTTTAATTTTAACTTCAATTTTAACTTCAATTTCAACTTCGACTTCAACTTCATTTTCAACTTCAATTTCAACTTCAATTTCAACTTCAATTTCAACTTCAATTTCAACTACAATTTCAACTTCAATTTCAACTTCAATTTCAACTTCAATTTCAACTTCAATTTCAACTTCAATTTTAACTTTAATTTTAACTTCAATTTTAACTTCAATTTCAACTTCGACTTCAACTTCATTTTCAACTTCAATTTCAACTTCAATTTCAACTTCAATTTCAACTTCAATTTCAACTTTAATTTCTACTTCAATTTCAACTTCAATTTCAACTTCAATTTCAACTTCAATTTAAACTTTAATTTAAACTTCAATTTAAACTTCAATTTCAACGTCAATTTCAACTTCAACTTCA
>JAUPFP010000392.1:0-24755 GCA_036925085.1 Brachycybe producta
AATTTCAAATTCAACTTAAACTTCAATTTCAACTTAACTTCAACTTTAACTTCAACTTCACTTTCAAGTTCAACTTCAAATTCATCTTCAACTTAACTTCAACTTCAACTTCAACTTCACTTTCAAGTTCAACTTCAAATTCATCTTCAACTTTAACTTCAATTAAACTTAAACTTCAATTTTAACTTCAATTTCTACTTCAATTTCAACTTCAAGTTCAATTTCAATTTCAATTTCAACTTTCAATTTCAACTTCAATTTTAACTTCAATTTCAATTCCAATTTCAACTTCAATTTCAACTTCAATTTCAACTTCAAGTTCAATTTCAACTTCAATTTCAACTTCAATTTCAATTTCAATTTTAACTTGAATTTCAACTTCAATTTCAACTTCAATTACAACTTCAACTTCAATATTCAAACTTAACTTGAACTTCAACTTAACTTCAACTTCAACTTCAACTTCACTTTCAAGTTCAACTTCAAATTCAACTTCAACTTCAACTTCAAATTCAACTTCAATTTTAACTTCAATTTCAACTTCAATTTCAACTTCAATTTCAATTCTAACTTCAATTTCAACTTCAATTTCAACTTCAATTTCAACTTCAATTTCAACTTCAATTTCATCTTCAATTTCAACTTCAATTTCAACTTCAATTTCAATTTCAATTTCAATTTCAACTTCAGTTTCAACTTCAATTTCAACTTCAATTTCAACTTCAATTTCAACTTCAATTTCAACTTCAATTTCAACTTCAATTTCAACTTCAATTTCAACTTCAATTTTAACTTCAATTTCAACTTCAATTTCAACTTCAATTTCAACTTCAATTTCAACTTCAATTTTAACTTCAACTTCAATTTCAACTTCAATTTCAACTTCAATTTCAACTTCAATTTCAACTTCAATTTCAACTTCAATTTCAATTTCAACTTCAATTTCAACTTCAATTTCAACTTCAATTTCAACTTCAATTTCAACTTCAATTTCAACTTCAATTTCAACTTCAATTTCAACTTTAATTTCAACTTCAATTTCAACTTCAATTTTAACTTCAATTTCAACTTCAATTTCAACTTCAATTTCAACTTTAATTTCAACTTCAATTTCAACTTCAATTTCAAATTCAATTTCAACTTCAATTTCAACTTTAATTTCAACTTCAATTTTAATGTCAATTTCAACCTCAATTTCAACTTCAATTTCAACTTCAATTTTAACTTCAATTTCAACTTCAATTTCAACTTCAATTCCAACTTCAATTTTAACTTCAATTTTAACTTCAATTTCAACTTCAATTTCAACTTCAATTTCAACTTCAATTTCAACTTCAATTTCAACTTCAATTTCAACTTCAATTTCAACTTCAATTTCAACTTCAATTTTAATTTCAAATTCAACTTAAACTTCAATTTCAACTTAACTTCAACTTTAACTTTAACTTCACTTTCAAGTTCAACTTCAAATTCATCTTCAACTTAACTTCAACTTCAACTTCAACTTCACTTTCAAGTTCAACTTCAAATTCATCTTCAACTTTAACTTCAATTAAACTTAAACTTCAATTTTAACTTCAATTTCTACTTCAATTTCAACTTCAAGTTCAATTTCAATTTCAATTTCAACTTTCAATTTCAACTTCAATTTTAACTTCAATTTCAATTCCAATTTCAACTTCAATTTCAACTTCAATTTCAACTTCAAGTTCAATTTCAACTTCAATTTCAACTTCAATTTCAATTTCAATTTTAACTTGAATTTCAACTTCAATTTCAACTTCAATTACAACTTCAACTTCAATATTCAAACTTAACTTGAACTTCAACTTAACTTCAACTTCAACTTCAACTTCACTTTCAAGTTCAACTTCAAATTCAACTTCAACTTCAACTTCAAATTCAACTTCAATTTTAACTTCAATTTCAACTTCAATTTCAACTTCAATTTCAATTTCAATTGTAACTTCAATTTCAACTTCAATTTCAACTTCAATTTCAACTTCAATTTCAACTTCAATTTCATCTTCAATTTCAACTTCAATTTCAACTTCAATTTCAATTTCAATTTCAATTTCAACTTCAGTTTCAACTTCAATTTCAACTTCAATTTCAACTTCAATTTCAACTTCAATTTCAACTTCAATTTCAACTTCAATTTTAACTTCAATTTCAACTTCAATTTCAACTTCAATTTCAACTTCAATTTCAACTTCAATTTCAATTTCAACTTCAATTTCAACTTCAATTTCAACTTCAATTTCAACTTCAATTTCAACTTCAATTTCAACTTTAATTTCAACTTCAATTTCAACTTCAATTTCAACTTCAATTTCAACTTCAATTTCAACTTCAATTTCAACTTCAATTTCAACTTCAATTTCAAATTCAATTTCAATTTCAACTTCAATTTCAACTTCAACTTCACTTTCAAGTTCAACTTCAAATTCATCTTCAACTTTAACTTCAATTAAACTTAAACTTCAATTTTAACTTCACTTTCAAGTTCAAGTTCAAATTCATCTTCAACTTTAACTTCAATTAAACTTAAACTTCAATTTTAACTTCAATTTCAACTTCAATTTCAATTTTAATTTCAATTTCAACTTTCTATTTCAACTTCAATTTTAACTTCAATTTCAACTCCAATTTCAACTTCAATTTCAACTTCAATTTCAACTTCAATTTCAACTTCAATTTCAACTTCAATTTCAACTTCAATTTCAACTTCAATTTCAACTTCAATTTCAACTTCAATTTTAATTTCAATTTTAACTTGAATTTCAACTTCAATTTCAACTTCAATTACAACTTCAACTTCAATATTCAAACTTAACTTGAACTTGAACTTAACTTCAACTTCAACTTCACTTTCAAGTTCAACTTCAAATTCAACTTCAACTTCAACTTCAAATTCAACTTCAATTTTAACTTCAATTTTAACTTCAATTTCAACTTCAATTTCAACTTCAATTTCAACTTCAATTTCAACTTCAATTTCAACTTCAATTTTAATTTCAAATTCAACTTAAACTTCAATTTCAAAATTAACTTCAACTTCAACTTAACTTCAACTTTAACTTCAACTTCACTTTCAAGTTCAACTTCAAATTCATCTTCAACTTAACTTCAACTTCAACTTAACTTCAATTAAACTTAAACTTCAGTTTTAACTTCAATTTCAACTTTAATTTCAACTTCATTTTTAACTTCAATTTCAACTTCAATTTCAAATTTAATTTCAACTTCAAATTTAACTTAATTTTAACTTCAATTTCAACTTCAATTTCAACTTCAATTTTAACTTCAATTTCAACTTCAATTTCAACTTCAATTTTGACTTCAATTTCAACTTCAATTTCAACTTCAATTTAAACTTCAATTTCAACTTCAATTTCAACTTCAATTTCAACTTTAATTTCAACTTCAATTTCAACTTCAATTTCAACTTCAATTTCAACTTCAATTTCAACTTCAATTTCAACTTCAATTTCAACTTCAATTTCAACTTCAATTTCAACTTCAATTTCAAATTCAATTTCAACTTCAATTTCAACTTTAATTTCAACTTCAATTTTAATGTCAATTTCAACCTCAATTTCAACTTCAATTTCAACTTCAATTTTAACTTCAATTTCAACTTCAATTTCAACTTCAATTTCAACTTCAATTTCAACTTCAATTTTAACTTCAAATTCAATTTCAATTTCAACTTCAATTTAAACTTCAACTTCAATTTCAAACTTAACTTCAACTTCAACTTAACTTCAATTAAACTTAAACTTCAGTTTTAACTTCAATTTCAACTTTAATTTCAACTTCATGTTTAACTTCAATTTCAACTTCAATTTCAAATTTAATTTCAACTTCAAATTTAACTTAATTTTAACTTCAATTTCAACTTCAATTTTGACTTCAATTTCAACTTCAATTTCAACTTCAATTTTAACTTCAATTTCAACTTCAATTTCAACTTCAATTTCAACTTTAATTTCAACTTCAATTTCAACTTCAATTTCAACTTCAATTTCAACTTCAATTTCAACTTCAATTTCAACTTCAATTTCAACTTCAATTTCAACTTCAATTTCAACTTCAATTTCAAATTCAATTTCAACTTCAATTTCAACTTTAATTTCAACTTCAATTTTAATGTCAATTTCAACCTCAATTTCAACTTCAATTTCAACTTCAATTTTAACTTCAATTTCAACTTCAATTCCAACTTCAATTTTTACTTCAATTTTAACTTCAATTTCAACTTCAATTTCAACTTCAATTTCAACTTCAATTTCAACTTCAATTTCAACTTCAATTTCAACTTCAATTTCAACTTCAATTTCAACTTCAATTTTAATTTCAAATTCAACTTAAACTTCAATTTCAACTTAACTTCAACTTCACTTTCAAGTTCAACTTCAAATTCATCTTCAACTTAACTTCAACTTCAACTTCAACTTCACTTTCAAGTTCAACTTCAAATTCATCTTCAACTTTAACTTCAATTAAACTTAAACTTCAATTTTAACTTCAATTTCAACTTCAATTTCAACTTCAATTTCAACTTCAATTTCTACTTCAATTTCAACTTCAAGTTCAATTTCAATTTCAATTTCAACTTTCAATTTCAACTTCAATTTTAACTTCAATTTCAATTCCAATTTCAACTTCAATTTCAACTTCAATTTCAACTTCAAGTTCAATTTCAACTTCAATTTCAACTTCACTTTCAACTTCAATTTTAACTTGAATTTCAACTTCAATTTCAACTTCAATTACAACTTCAACTTCAATATTCAAACTTAACTTGAACTTCAACTTAACTTCAACTTCAACTTCAACTTCACTTTCAAGTTCAACTTCAAATTCAACTTCAACTTCAACTTCAAATTCAACTTCAATATTAACTTCAATTTCAACTTCAATTTCAACTTCAATTTCAATTTCAATTGTAACTTCAATTTCAACTTCAATTTCAACTTCAATTTCAACTTCAATTTCAACTTCAATTTCATCTTCAATTTCAACTTCAATTTCAACTTCAATTTCAATTTCAATTTCAATTTCAACTTCAGTTTCAACTTCAATTTCAACTTCAATTTCAACTTCAATTTCAACTTCAATTTCAACTTCAATTTCAACTTCAATTTTAACTTCAATTTCAACTTCAATTTTAACTTCAATTTCAACTTCAATTTCAACTTCAATTTCAACTTCAATTTCAACTTCAATTTTAACTTCAACTTCAATTTCAACTTCAATTTCAACTTCAATTTCAACTTCAATTTCAATTTCAACTTCAATTTCAACTTCAATTTCAACTTCAATTTCAACTTCAATTTCAACTTCAATTTCAAATTTAATTTCAACTTCAATTTCAACTTCAATTTCAACTTCAATTTCAACTTCAATTTCAACTTCAATTTCAACTTTAATTTCAACTTCAATTTCAACTTCAATTTCAAATTCAATTTCAACTTCAATTTCAACTTTAATTTCAACTTCAATTTTAATGTCAATTTCAACCTCAATTTCAACTTCAATTTCAACTTCAATTTTAACTTCAATTTCAACTTCAATTTCAACTTCAATTTCAACTTCAATTTCAACTTAACTTCAACTTTAACTTCAACTTCATTTTCAAGATCAACTTCAAATTCATCTTCAACTTAACTTCAACTTCAACTTCAACTTCACTTTCAAGTTCAACTTCAAATTCATCTTCAACTTTAACTTCAATTAAACTTAAACTTCAATTTTAACTTCAATTTCAACTTCAATTTCAACTTCAATTTCAACTTCAATTTCAAATTCAATTTCAACTTCAATTTCAACTTCAATTTCAACTTCAAGTTCAATTTCAATTTCAATTTCAACTTTCTATTTCAACTTCAATTTTAACTTCAATTTCAACTCCAATTTCAACTTCAATTTCAACTTCAATTTCAACTTCAATTTCAACTTCAATTTCAACTTCAATTTCAACTTCAATTTCAACTTCAATTTCAACTTCAATTTTAATTTCAATTTTAACTTGAATTTCAACTTCAATTTCAACTTCAATTACAACTTCAACTTCAATATTCAAACTTAACTTGAACTTCAACTTAACTTCAACTTCAACTTCACTTTCAAGTTCAACTTCAAATTCAACTTCAACTTCAACTTCAAATTCAACTTCAATTTTAACTTCAATTTTAACTTCAATTTCAACTTCAATTTCAACTTCAATTTCAACTTCAATTTCAACTTCAATTTCAACTTCAATTTTAATTTCAAATTCAACTTAAACTTCAATTTCAAACTTAACTTCAACTTCAACTTAACTTCAACTTTAACTTCAACTTCACTTTCAAGTTCAACTTCAAATTCATCTTCAACTTAACTTCAACTTCAACTTCAACTTCATTTTCAAGTTCAACTTCAAATTCATCTTCAACTTTAACTTCAATTAAACTTAAACTTCAATTTTAACTTCAATTTCAACTTCAATTTCAACTTCAATTTCAACTTCAATTTTAATTTCAAATTCAACTTAAACTTCAATTTCAAACTTAACTTCAACTTCAACTTAACTTCAACTTTAACTTCAACTTCACTTTCAAGTTCAACTTCAAATTCATCTTCAACTTAACTTCAACTTCAACTTCAACTTCACTTTCAAGTTCAACTTCAAATTCATCTTCAACTTTAACTTCAATTAAACTTAAACTTCAATTTTAACTTCAATTTCAACTTCAATTTCAACTTCAATTTCAACTTCAATTTCAACTTCAATTTCAACTTCAATTTCAACTTCAATTTCAACTTCAATTTCAACTTCAAGTTCAATTTCAATTTCAATTTCAACTTTCAATTTCAACTTCAATTTTAACTTCAATTTCAACTCCAATTTCAACGTCAATTTCAACTTCAATTTCAACTTCAATTTCAATTTCAATTTCAACTTCAGTTTCAACTTCAATTTCAACTTCAATTTCAACTTCAATTTCAACTTCAATTTCAACTTCAATTTCAACTTCAATTGCAATTTCAATTTCAACTTCAATTTCAACTTCAATTTCAACTTCAATTTCAACTTCAATTTCAACTTCGATTTCAACTTCAATTTCAACTTCAATTTCAACTTCAATTTCAACTTCAATTTCAACTTCAATTTCTACTTCAATTTCAACTTCAATTTCAATGTCAATTTCAACTTCAATTTCAACTTCAATTTTAACTTCAATTTCAACTTCAATTTCAACTTCAATTTCAACTTCAATTTCAACTTCAATTTCAACTTCAATTTCAACTTCAATTTCAACTTCAATTTCAACTTCAATTTTAACTTCAATTTCAACTTCAATTTTAACTTCAAATTCAATTTCAATTTCAACTTCAATTTAAACTTCAACTTCAATTTCAAACTTAACTTCAACTTCAACTTAACTTCAATTAAACTTAAACTTCAGTTTTAACTTCAATTTCAACTTTAATTTCAACTTCATTTTTAACTTCAATTTCAACTTCAATTTCAAATTTAATTTCAACTTCAAATTTAACTTAATTTTAACTTCAATTTCAACTTCAATTTCAACTTCAATTTTAACTTCAATTTCAACTTCAATTTCAACTTCAATTTTGACTTCAATTTCAACTTCAATTTCAACTTCAATTTTAACTTCAATTTCAACTTCAATTTCAACTTCAATTTCAACTTTAATTTCAACTTCAATTTCAACTTCAATTTCAACTTCAATTTCAACTTCAATTTCAACTTCAATTTCAACTTCAATTTCAACTTCAATTTCAACTTCAATTTCAAATTCAATTTCAACTTCAATTTCAACTTTAATTTCAACTTCAATTTTAATGTCAATTTCAACCTCAATTTCAACTTCAATTTCAACTTCAATTTTAACTTCAATTTCAACTTCAATTTCAACTTCAATTCCAACTTCAATTTTAACTTCAATTTTAACTTCAATTTCAACTTCAATTTCAACTTCAATTTCAACTTCAATTTCAACTTCAATTTCAACTTCAATTTCAACTTCAATTTCAACTTCAATTTCAACTTCAATTTCAACTTCAATTTTAATTTCAAATTCAACTTAAACTTCAATTTCAACTTAACTTCAACTTTAACTTCAACTTCACTTTCAAGTTCAACTTCAAATTCATCTTCAACTTAACTTCAACTTCAACTTCAACTTCACTTTCAAGTTCAACTTCAAATTCATCTTCAACTTTAACTTCAATTAAACTTAAACTTCAATTTTAACTTCAATTTCTACTTCAATTTCAACTTCAAGTTCTATTTCAATTTCAATTTCAACTTTCAATTTCAACTTCAATTTTAACTTCAATTTCAATTCCAATTTCAACTTCAATTTCAACTTCAATTTCAACTTCAAGTTCAATTTCAACTTCAATTTCAACTTCAATTTCAATTTCAATTTTAACTTGAATTTCAACTTCAATTTCAACTTCAATTACAACTTCAACTTCAATATTCAAACTTAACTTGAACTTCAACTTAACTTCAACTTCAACTTCAACTTCACTTTCAAGTTCAACTTCAAATTCAACTTCAACTTCAACTTCAAATTCAACTTCAATTTTAACTTCAATTTCAACTTCAATTTCAACTTCAATTTCAATTTCAATTGTAACTTCAATTTCAACTTCAATTTCAACTTCAATTTCAACTTCAATTTCAACTTCAATTTCATCTTCAATTTCAACTTCAATTTCAACTTCAATTTCAATTTCAATTTCAATTTCAACTTCAGTTTCAACTTCAATTTCAACTTCAATTTCAACTTCAATTTCAACTTCAATTTCAACTTCAATTTCAACTTCAATTTCAACTTCAATTTCAACTTCAATTTTAACTTCAATTTCAACTTCAATTTCAACTTCAATTTCAACTTCAATTTCAACTTCAATTTTAACTTCAACTTCAATTTCAACTTCAATTTCAACTTCAATTTCAACTTCAATTTCAACTTCAATTTCAACTTCAATTTCAATTTCAACTTCAATTTCAACTTCAATTTCAACTTCAATTTCAACTTCAATTTCAACTTCAATTTCAACTTTAATTTCAACTTCAATTTCAACTTCAATTTCAACTTCAATTTCAACTTCAATTTCAACTTCAATTTCAACTTCAATTTCAACTTCAATTTCAACTTCAATTTCAACTTCAATTTCAAATTCAATTTCAACTTCAATTTCAACTTTAATTTCAACTTCAATTTTAATGTCAATTTCAACCTCAATTTCAACTTCAATTTCAACTTCAATTTTAACTTCAATTTCAACTTCAATTTCAACTTCAATTCCAACTTCAATTTTAACTTCAATTTTAACTTCAATTTCAACTTCAATTTCAACTTCAATTTCAACTTCAATTTCAACTTCAATTTCAACTTCAATTTCAACTTCAATTTCAACTTCAATTTCAACTTCAATTTTAATTTCAAATTCAACTTAAACTTCAATTTCAACTTAACTTCAACTTTAACTTCAACTTCACTTTCAAGTTCAACTTCAAATTCATCTTCAACTTAACTTCAACTTCAACTTCAACTTCACTTTCAAGTTCAACTTCAAATTCATCTTCAACTTTAACTTCAATTAAACTTAAACTTCAATTTTAACTTCAATTTCTACTTCAATTTCAACTTCAAGTTCAATTTCAATTTCAATTTCAACTTTCAATTTCAACTTCAATTTTAACTTCAATTTCAATTCCAATTTCAACTTCAATTTCAACTTCAATTTCAACTTCAAGTTCAATTTCAACTTCAATTTCAACTTCAATTTCAATTTCAATTTTAACTTGAATTTCAACTTCAATTTCAACTTCAATTACAACTTCAACTTCAATATTCAAACTTAACTTGAACTTCAACTTAACTTCAACTTCAACTTCAACTTCACTTTCAAGTTCAACTTCAAATTCAACTTCAACTTCAACTTCAAATTCAACTTCAATTTTAACTTCAATTTCAACTTCAATTTCAACTTCAATTTCAAATTCAATTGTAACTTCAATTTCAACTTCAATTTCAACTTCAATTTCAACTTCAATTTCAACTTCAATTTCATCTTCAATTTCAACTTCAATTTCAACTTCAATTTCAATTTCAATTTCAATTTCAACTTCAGTTTCAACTTCAATTTCAACTTCAATTTCAACTTCAATTTCAACTTCAATTTCAACTTCAATTTCAACTTCAATTTCAACTTCAATTTCAACTTCAATTTCAACTTCAATTTTAACTTCAATTTCAACTTCAATTTCAACTTCAATTTCAACTTCAATTTCAACTTCAATTTTATCTTCAACTTCAATTTCAACTTCAATTTCAACTTCAATTTCAACTTCAATTTCAACTTCAATTTCAATTTCAACTTCAATTTCAACTTCAATTTCAACTTCAATTTCAACTTCAATTTCAACTTCAATTTCAACTTCAATTTCAACTTCAATTTCAACTTCAATTTCAACTTCAATTTCAAATTCAATTTCAACTTCAATTTCAACTTTAATTTCAACTTCAATTTTAATGTCAATTTCAACCTCAATTTCAACTTCAATTTCAACTTCAATTTTAACTTCAATTTCAACTTCAATTTCAACTTCAATTCCAACTTCAATTTTAACTTCAATTTTAACTTCAATTTCAACTTCAATTTCAACTTCAATTTCAACTTCAATTTCAACTTCAATTTCAACTTCAATTTCAACTTCAATTTCAACTTCAATTTCAACTTCAATTTCAACTTCAATTTCAACTTCAATTTCAACTTCAATTTTAATTTCAAATTGAACTTAAACTTCAATTTCAACTTAACTTCAACTTTAACTTCAACTTCATTTTCAAGTTCAACTTCAAATTCATCTTCAACTTAACTTCAACTTCAACTTCAACTTCACTTTCAAGTTCAACTTCAAATTCATCTTCAACTTTAACTTCAATTAAACTTAAACTTCAATTTTAACTTCACTTTCAAGTTCAACTTCAAATTCATCTTCAACTTTAACTTCAATTAAACTTAAACTTCAATTTTAACTTCAATTTCAACTTCAATTTCAATTTCAATTTCAATTTCAACTTTCTATTTCAACTTCAATTTTAACTTCAATTTCAACTCTAATTTCAACTTCAATTTCAACTTCAATTTCAACTTCAATTTCAACTTCAATTTCAACTTCAATTTCAACTTCAATTTCAACTTCAATTTCAACTTCAATTTCAACTTCAATTTTAATTTCAATTTTAACTTGAATTTCAACTTCAATTTCAACTTCAATTACAACTTCAACTTCAATATTCAAACTTAACTTGAACTTCAACTTAACTTCAACTTCAACTTCACTTTCAAGTTCAACTTCAAATTCAACTTCAACTTCAACTTCAAATTCAACTTCAATTTTAACTTCAATTTTAACTTCAATTTCAACTTCAATTTCAACTTCAATTTCAACTTCAATTTCAACTTCAATTTCAACTTCAATTTTAATTTCAAATTCAACTTAAACTTCAATTTCAAACTTAACTTCAACTTCAACTTAACTTCCACTTTAACTTCAACTTCACTTTCAAGTTCAACTTCAAATTCATCTTCAACTTAACTTCAACTTCAACTTCAACTTCACTTTCAAGTTCAACTTCAAATTCATCTTCAACTTTAACTTCAATTAAACTTAAACTTCAATTTTAACTTCAATTTCAACTTCAATTTCAACTTCAATTTCAACTTCAATTTCAACTTCAATTTCAACTTCAATTTCAACTTCAATTTCAACTTCAATTTCAACTTCAATTTCAACTTCAAGTTCAATTTCAATTTCAATTTCAACTTTCAATTTCAACTTCAATTTTAACTTCAATTTCAACTCCAATTTCAACGTCAATTTCAACTTCAATTTCAACTTCAATTTCAATTTCAATTTCAACTTCAGTTTCAACTTCAATTTCAACTTCAATTTCAACTTCAATTTCAACTTCAATTTCAACTTCAATTTCAACTTCAATTTCAACTTCAATTGCAATTTCAATTTCAACTTCAATTTCAACTTCAATTTCAACTTCAATTTCAACTTCAGTTTCAACTTCGATTTCAACTTCAATTTCAACTTCAATTTCAACTTCAATTTCAACTTCAATTTCAACTTCAATTTCTACTTCAATTTCAACTTCAATTTCAATGTCAATTTCAACTTCAATTTCAACTTCAATTTTAACTTCAATTTCAACTTCAATTTCAACTTCAATTTCAACTTCAATTTCAACTTCAATTTCAACTTCAATTTCAACTTCAATTTCAACTTCAATTTCAACTTCAATTTTAACTTCAATTTCAACTTCAATTTTAACTTCAAATTCAATTTCAATTTCAACTTCAATTTAAACTTCAACTTCAATTTCAAACTTAACTTCAACTTCAACTTAACTTCAATTAAACTTAAACTTCAGTTTTAACTTCAATTTCAACTTTAATTTCAACTTCATTTTTAACTTCAATTTCAACTTCAATTTCAAATTTAATTTCAACTTCAAATTTAACTTAATTTTAACTTCAATTTCAACTTCAATTTCAACTTCAATTTTAACTTCAATTTCAACTTCAATTTCAACTTCAATTTTGACTTCAATTTCAACTTCAATTTCAACTTCAATTTTAACTTCAATTTCAACTTCAATTTCAACTTCAATTTCAACTTTAATTTCAACTTCAATTTCAACTTCAATTTCAACTTCAATTTCAACTTCAATTTCAACTTCAATTTCAACTTCAATTTCAACTTCAATTTCAACTTCAATTTCAAATTCAATTTCAACTTCAATTTCAACTTTAATTTCAACTTCAATTTTAATGTCAATTTCAACCTCAATTTCAACTTCAATTTCAACTTCAATTTTAACTTCAATTTCAACTTCAATTTCAACTTCAATTCCAACTTCAATTTTAACTTCAATTTTAACTTCAATTTCAACTTCAATTTCAACTTCAATTTCAACTTCAATTTCAACTTCAATTTCAACTTCAATTTCAACTTCAATTTCAACTTCAATTTCAACTTCAATTTCAACTTCAATTTTAATTTCAAATTCAACTTAAACTTCAATTTCAACTTAACTTCAACTTTAACTTCAACTTCACTTTCAAGTTCAACTTCAAATTCATCTTCAACTTAACTTCAACTTCAACTTCAACTTCACTTTCAAGTTCAACTTCAAATTCATCTTCAACTTTAACTTCAATTAAACTTAAACTTCAATTTTAACTTCAATTTCAACTTCAATTTCAACTTCAATTTCAACTTCAATTTCAACTTCAATTTCTACTTCAATTTCAACTTCAAGTTCAATTTCAATTTCAATTTCAACTTTCAATTTCAACTTCAATTTTAACTTCAATTTCAATTCCAATTTCAACTTCAATTTCAACTTCAATTTCAACTTCAAGTTCAATTTCAACTTCAATTTCAACTTCAATTTCAATTTCAATTTTAACTTGAATTTCAACTTCAATTTCAACTTCAATTACAACTTCAACTTCAATATTCAAACTTAACTTGAACTTCAACTTAACTTCAACTTCAACTTCAACTTCACTTTCAAGTTCAACTTCAAATTCAACTTCAACTTCAACTTCAAATTCAACTTCAATTTTAACTTCAATTTCAACTTCAACTTCAACTTCAACTTCACTTTCAAGTTCAACTTCAAATTCAACTTCAACTTCAACTTCAAATTCAACTTCAATTTCAACTTCAATTTCAACTTCAATTTCAACTTCAATTTCATCTTCAATTTCAACTTCAATTTCAACTTCAATTTCAATTTCAATTTCAATTTCAACTTCAGTTTCAACTTCAATTTCAACTTCAATTTCAACTTCAATTTCAACTTCAATTTCAACTTCAATTTCAACTTCAATTTCAACTTCAATTTCAACTTCAATTTCAACTTCAATTTCAACTTCAATTTCAACTTCAATTTTAACTTCAACTTCAATTTCAACTTCAATTTCAACTTCAATTTCAACTTCAATTTCAACTTCAATTTCAATGTCAATTTCAACTTAAATTTCAACTTCAGTTTCAACTTCAATTTCAACTTCAATTTCAACTTCAATTTCAACTTCAATTTCAACTTCAATTTTAACTTCAATTTCAACTCCAATTTCAACGTCAATTTCAACTTCAATTTCAACTTCAATTTCAATTTCAATTTCACTATTTTGATGGGTCTTTTATGATGAAATGTGTCTTGAATTAGGAAAAAGGGGGGGGTGGGGTTTGGGGAGTTTTAAAGGGGTTTCTACACTGAACATTGAGTTAGAGGTTAGGAGGAGGAGGAGGAGAGTAGGTTCCAAATTAACTTCAATTTCAACTTCAATTTCAACTTCAATTTCAACTTCAATTTCAACTTCAATTTCAACTTCAATTTCAACTTCAATTGCAATTTCAATTTCAACTTCAATTTCAACTTCAATTTCAACTTCAATTTCAACTTCAATTTCAACTTCGATTTCAACTTCAATTTCAACTTCAATTTCAACTTCAATTTCAACTTCAATTTCAACTTCAATTTCTACTTCAATTTCAACTTCAATTTCAATGTCAATTTCAACTTCAATTTCAACTTCAATTTTAACTTCAATTTCAACTTCAATTTCAACTTCAATTTCAACTTCAATTTCAACTTCAATTTCAACTTCAATTTCAACTTCAATTTCAACTTCAATTTCAACTTCAATTTTAACTTCAATTTCAACTTCAATTTTAACTTCAAATTCAATTTCAATTTCAACTTCAATTTAAACTTCAACTTCAATTTCAAACTTAACTTCAACTTCAACTTAACTTCAATTAAACTTAAACTTCAGTTTTAACTTCAATTTCAACTTTAATTTCAACTTCATTTTTAACTTCAATTTCAACTTCAATTTCAAATTTAATTTCAACTTCAAATTTAACTTAATTTTAACTTCAATTTCAACTTCAATTTCAACTTCAATTTTAACTTCAATTTCAACTTCAATTTCAACTTCAATTTTGACTTCAATTTCAACTTCAATTTCAACTTCAATTTTAACTTCAATTTCAACTTCAATTTCAACTTCAATTTCAACTTTAATTTCAACTTCAATTTCAACTTCAATTTCAACTTCAATTTCAACTTCAATTTCAACTTCAATTTCAACTTCAATTTCAACTTCAATTTCAACTTCAATTTCAACTTCAATTTCAAATTCAATTTCAACTTCAATTTCAACTTTAATTTCAACTTCAATTTTAATGTCAATTTCAACCTCAATTTCAACTTCAATTTCAACTTCAATTTTAACATCAATTTCAACTTCAATTTCAACTTCAATTCCAACTTCAATTTTAACTTCAATTTTAACTTCAATTTCAACTTCAATTTCAACTTCAATTTCAACTTCAATTTCAACTTCAATTTCAACTTCAATTTCAACTTCAATTTCAACTTCAATTTCAACTTCAATTTCAACTTCAATTTTAATTTCAAATTCAACTTAAACTTCAATTTCAACTTAACTTCAACTTTAACTTCAACTTCACTTTCAAGTTCAACTTCAAATTCATCTTCAACTTAACTTCAACTTCAACTTCAACTTCACTTTCAAGTTCAACTTCAAATTCATCTTCAACTTTAACTTCAATTAAACTTAAACTTCAATTTTAACTTCAATTTCAACTTCAATTTCAACTTCAATTTCAACTTCAATTTCTACTTCAATTTCAACTTCAAGTTCAATTTCAATTTCAATTTCAACTTTCAATTTCAACTTCAATTTTAACTTCAATTTCAATTCCAATTTCAACTTCAATTTCAACTTCAATTTCAACTTCAAGTTCAATTTCAACTTCAATTTCAACTTCAATTTCAATTTCAATTTTAACTTGAATTTCAACTTCAATTTCAACTTCAATTACAACTTCAACTTCAATATTCAAACTTAACTTGAACTTCAACTTAACTTCAACTTCAACTTCAACTTCACTTTCAAGTTCAACTTCAAATTCAACTTCAACTTCAACTTCAAATTCAACTTCAATTTTAACTTCAATTTCAACTTCAATTTCAACTTCAATTTCAATTTCAATTGTAACTTCAATTTCAACTTCAATTTCAACTTCAATTTCAACTTCAATTTCAACTTCAATTTCATCTTCAATTTCAACTTCAATTTCAACTTCAATTTCAATTTCAATTTCAATTTCAACTTCAGTTTCAACTTCAATTTCAACTTCAATTTCAACTTCAATTTCAACTTCAATTTCAACTTCAATTTCAACTTCAATTTCAACTTCAATTTCAACTTCAATTTTAACTTCAATTTCAACTTCAATTTCAACTTCAATTTCAACTTCAATTTCAACTTCAATTTTAACTTCAACTTCAATTTCAACTTCAATTTCAACTTCAATTTCAACTTCAATTTCAACTTCAATTTCAATGTCAATTTCAACTTAAATTTCAACTTCAATTTTAACTTCAATTTCAACTTCAATTTCAACTTCAATTTCAACTTCAATTTCAACTTCAATTTCAACTTCAATTTCAACTTCAATTTCAACTTCAATTTCAACTTCAATTTCAACTTCAATTTTAATTTCAATTTTAACTTGAATTTCAACTTCAATTTCAACTTCAATTACAACTTCAACTTCAATATTCAAACTTAACTTGAACTTCAACTTAACTTCAACTTCAACTTCACTTTCAAGTTCAACTTCAAATTCAACTTCAACTTCAACTTCAAATTCAACTTCAATTTTAACTTCAATTTTAACTTCAATTTCAACTTCAATTTCAACTTCAATTTCAACTTCAATTTCAACTTCAATTTCAACTTCAATTTTAATTTCAAATTCAACTTAAACTTCAATTTCAAACTTAACTTCAACTTCAACTTAACTTCAACTTCACTTTCAAGTTCAACTTCAAATTCATCTTCAACTTAACTTCAACTTCAACTTCAACTTCACTTTCAAGTTCAACTTCAAATTCATCTTCAACTTTAACTTCAATTAAACTTAAACTTCAATTTTAACTTCAATTTCAACTTCAATTTCAACTTCAATTTCAACTTCAATTTCAACTTCAATTTCAACTTCAATTTCAACTTCAATTTCAACTTCAATTTCAACTTCAAGTTCAATTTCAATTTCAATTTCAACTTTCAATTTCAACTTCAATTTTAACTTCAATTTCAACTCCAATTTCAACGTCAATTTCAACTTCAATTTCAACTTCAATTTCAATTTCAATTTCAACTTCAGTTTCAACTTCAATTTCAACTTCAATTTCAACTTCAATTTCAACTTCAATTTCAACTTCAATTTCAACTTAAATTTCAACTTCAATTTCAACTTCAATTTCAACTTCAATTTCAACTTCAATTTCAACTTCAATTTCAACTTCAATTTCAACTTCAATTTCAACTTCAATTTCAACTTCAATTTCAACTTCAATTTCAACTTCAATTTTAATTTCAATTTTAACTTGAATTTCAACTTCAATTTCAACTTCAATTACAACTTCAACTTCAATATTCAAACTTAACTTGAACTTCAACTTAACTTCAACTTCAACTTCACTTTCAAGTTCAACTTCAAATTCAACTTCAACTTCAACTTCAAATTCAACTTCAATTTTAACTTCAATTTTAACTTCAATTTCAACTTCAATTTCAACTTCAATTTCAACTTCAATTTCAACTTCAATTTCAACTTCAATTTTAATTTCAAATTCAACTTAAACTTCAATTTCAAACTTAACTTCAACTTCAACTTAACTTCAACTTCACTTTCAAGTTCAACTTCAAATTCATCTTCAACTTAACTTCAACTTCAACTTCAACTTCACTTTCAAGTTCAACTTCAAATTCATCTTCAACTTTAACTTCAATTAAACTTAAACTTCAATTTTAACTTCAATTTCAACTTCAATTTCAACTTCAATTTCAACTTCAATTTCAACTTCAATTTCAACTTCAATTTCAACTTCAATTTCAACTTTAATTTCAACTTCAAGTTCAATTTCAATTTCAATTTCAACTTTCAATTTCAACTTCAATTTTAACTTCAATTTCAACTCCAATTTCAACGTCAATTTCAACTTCAATTTCAACTTCAATTTCAATTTCAATTTCAACTTCAGTTTCAACTTCAATTTCAACTTCAATTTCAACTTCAATTTCAACTTCAATTTCAACTTCAATTTCAACTTCAATTGCAATTTCAATTTCAACTTCAATTTCAACTTCAATTTCAATTTCAATTTCAACTTCAGTTTCAACTTCAATTTCAACTTCAATTTCAACTTCAATTTCAACTTCAATTTCAACTTCAATTTCAACTTCAATTTCAACTTCAATTGCAATTTCAATTTCAACTTCAATTTCAACTTCAATTTCAACTTCAATTTCAACTTCAATTTCAACTTCGATTTCAACTTCAATTTCAACTTCAATTTCAACTTCAATTTCAACTTCAATTTCAACTTCAATTTCTACTTCAATTTCAACTTCAATTTCAATGTCAATTTCAACTTCAATTTCAACTTCAATTTTAACTTCAATTTCAACTTCAATTTCAACTTCAATTTCAACTTCAATTTCAACTTCAATTTCAACTTCAATTTCAACTTCAATTTCAACTTCAATTTCAACTTCAATTTTAACTTCAATTTCAACTTCAATTTTAACTTCAAATTCAATTTCAATTTCAACTTCAATTTAAACTTCAACTTCAATTTCAAACTTAACTTCAACTTCAACTTAACTTCAATTAAACTTAAACTTCAGTTTTAACTTCAATTTCAACTTTAATTTCAACTTCATTTTTAACTTCAATTTCAACTTCAATTTCAAATTTAATTTCAACTTCAAATTTAACTTAATTTTAACTTCAATTTCAACTTCAATTTCAACTTCAATTTTAACTTCAATTTCAACTTCAATTTCAACTTCAATTTTGACTTCAATTTCAACTTCAATTTCAACTTCAATTTTAACTTCAATTTCAACTTCAATTTCAACTTCAATTTCAACTTTAATTTCAACTTCAATTTCAACTTCAATTTCAACTTCAATTTCAACTTCAATTTCAACTTCAATTTCAACTTCAATTTCAACTTCAATTTCAACTTCAATTTCAACTTCAATTTCAACTTCAATTTCAACTTCAATTTCTACTTCAATTTCAACTTCAATTTCAATGTCAATTTCAACTTCAATTTCAACTTCAATTTTAACTTCAATTTCAACTTCAATTTCAACTTCAATTTCAACTTCAATTTCCTCTTCAATTTCAACTTCAATTTCAACTTCAATTTCAACTTCAATTTCAACTTCAATTTTAACTTCAATTTCAACTTCAATTTTAACTTCAAAATCAATTTCAATTTCAACTTCAATTTAAACTTCAACTTCAATTTCAAACTTAACTTCAACTTCAACTTAACTTCAATTAAACTTAAACTTCAGTTTTAACTTCAATTTCAACTTTAATTTCAACTTCATTTTTAACTTCAATTTCAACTTCAATTTCAAATTTAATTTCAACTTCAAATTTAACTTAATTTTAACTTCAATTTCAACTTCAATTTCAACTTCAATTTCAACTTCAATTTCAACTTCAATTTCAACTTCAATTTTGACTTCAATTTCAACTTCAATTTCAACTTCAATTTTAACTTCAATTTCAACTTCAATTTCAACTTCAATTTCAACTTTAATTTCAACTTCAATTTCAACTTCAATTTCAACTTCAATTTCAACTTCAATTTCAACTTCAATTTCAACTTCAATTTCAACTTCAATTTCAAATTCAATTTCAACTTCAATTTCAACTTTAATTTCAACTTCAATTTTAATGTCAATTTCAACCTCAATTTCAACTTCAATTTCAACTTCAATTTTAACTTCAATTTCAACTTCAATTTCAACTTCAATTATAACTTCAATTTTAACTTCAATTTTAACTTCAATTTCAACTTCAATTTCAACTTCAATTTCAACTTCAATTTCAACTTCAATTTCAACTTCAATTTCAACTTCAATTTCAACTTCAATTTCAACTTCAATTTCAACTTCGATTTCAACTTCAATTTCAACTTCAATTTCAACTTCAATTTCAACTTCAATTTCAACTTCAATTTCTACTTCAATTTCAACTTCAATTTCAATGTCAATTTCAACTTCAATTTCAACTTCAATTTTAACTTCAATTTCAACTTCAATTTCAACTTCAATTTCAACTTCAATTTCAACTTCAATTTCAACTTCAATTTCAACTTCAATTTCAACTTCAATTTCAACTTCAATTTTAACTTCAATTTCAACTTCAATTTTAACTTCAAATTCAATTTCAATTTCAACTTCAATTTAAACTTCAACTTCAATTTCAAACTTAACTTCAACTTCAACTTAACTTCAATTAAACTTAAACTTCAGTTTTAACTTCAATTTCAACTTTAATTTCAACTTCATTTTTAACTTCAATTTCAACTTCAATTTCAAATTTAATTTCAACTTCAAATTTAACTTAATTTTAACTTCAATTTCAACTTCAATTTCAACTTCAATTTTAACTTCAATTTCAACTTCAATTTCAACTTCAATTTTGACTTCAATTTCAACTTCAATTTCAACTTCAATTTTAACTTCAATTTCAACTTCAATTTCAACTTCAATTTCAACTTTAATTTCAACTTCAATTTCAACTTCAATTTCAACTTCAATTTCAACTTCAATTTCAACTTCAATTTCAACTTCAATTTCAACTTCAATTTCAACTTCAATTTCAACTTCAATTTCAACTTCAATTTCAACTTCAATTTCTACTTCAATTTCAACTTCAATTTCAATGTCAATTTCAACTTCAATTTCAACTTCAATTTTAACTTCAATTTCAACTTCAATTTCAACTTCAATTTCAACTTCAATTTCCTCTTCAATTTCAACTTCAATTTCAACTTCAATTTCAACTTCAATTTCAACTTCAATTTTAACTTCAATTTCAACTTCAATTTTAACTTCAAAATCAATTTCAATTTCAACTTCAATTTAAACTTCAACTTCAATTTCAAACTTAACTTCAACTTCAACTTAACTTCAATTAAACTTAAACTTCAGTTTTAACTTCAATTTCAACTTTAATTTCAACTTCATTTTTAACTTCAATTTCAACTTCAATTTCAAATTTAATTTCAACTTCAAATTTAACTTAATTTTAACTTCAATTTCAACTTCAATTTCAACTTCAATTTCAACTTCAATTTCAACTTCAATTTCAACTTCAATTTTGACTTCAATTTCAACTTCAATTTCAACTTCAATTTTAACTTCAATTTCAACTTCAATTTCAACTTCAATTTCAACTTTAATTTCAACTTCAATTTCAACTTCAATTTCAACTTCAATTTCAACTTCAATTTCAACTTCAATTTCAACTTCAATTTCAACTTCAATTTCAAATTCAATTTCAACTTCAATTTCAACTTTAATTTCAACTTCAATTTTAATGTCAATTTCAACCTCAATTTCAACTTCAATTTCAACTTCAATTTTAACTTCAATTTCAACTTCAATTTCAACTTCAATTATAACTTCAATTTTAACTTCAATTTTAACTTCAATTTCAACTTCAATTTCAACTTCAATTTCAACTTCAATTTCAACTTCAATTTCAACTTCAATTTCAACTTCAATTTCAACTTCAATTTCAACTTCAATTTCAACTTCAATTTTAATTTCAAATTCAACTTAAACTTCAATTTCAACTTAACTTCAACTTTAACTTCAACTTCACTTTCAAGTTCAACTTCAAATTCATCTTCAACTTAACTTCAACTTCAACTTCAACTTCACTTTCAAGTTCAACTTCAAATTCATCTTCAACTTTAACTTCAATTAAACTTAAACTTCAATTTTAACTTCAATTTCAACTTCAATTTCAACTTCAATTTCAACTTCAATTTCTACTTCAATTTCAACTTCAAGTTCAATTTCAATTTCAATTTCAACTTTCAATTTCAACTTCAATTTTAACTTCAATTTCAATTCCAATTTCAACTTCAATTTCAACTTCAATTTCAACTTCAAGTTCAATTTCAACTTCAATTTCAACTTCAATTTCAATTTCAATTTTAACTTGAATTTCAACTTCAATTTCAACTTCAATTACAAATTCAACTTCAATATTCAAACTTAACTTGAACTTCAACTTAACTTCAACTTCAACTTCAACTTCACTTTCAAGTTCAACTTCAAATTCAACTTCAACTTCAACTTCAAATTCAACTTCAATTTTAACTTCAATTTCAACTTCAATTTCAACTTCAATTTCAATTTCAATTGTAACTTCAATTTCAACTTCAATTTCAACTTCAATTTCAACTTCAATTTTAACTTCAATTTCATCTTCAATTTCAACTTCAATTTCAACTTCAATTTCAATTTCAATTTCAATTTCAACTTCAGTTTCAACTTCAATTTCAACTTCAATTTCAACTTCAATTTCAACTTCAATTTCAACTTAAATTTCAACTTCAATTTCAACTTCAATTTTAACTTCAATTTCAACTTCAATTTCAACTTCAATTTCAACTTCAATTTTAACTTCAACTTCAATTTCAACTTCAATTTCAACTTCAATTTCAACTTCAATTTCAACTTCAATTTCAATGTCAATTTCAACTTAAATTTCAACTTCAATTTTAACTTCAATTTCAACTTCAATTTCAACTTCAATTTCAACTTCAATTTCAACTTCAATTTCAACTTCAATTTTAACTTCAACTTCAACTTCAACTTCAACTTAACTTCAATTAAACTTAAACTTCAGTTTTAACTTGAATTTCAACTTTAATTTCAACTTCAAATTTAATTTCAATTTTAACTTCAATTTCAACTTCAATTTCAACTTCAATTTCAACTTCATTTTTAACTTCAATTTCAACTTCAATTTCAACTTCAATTTCAACTTCAATTTGAACTTCAATTTGAACTTCAATTTCAACTTCAATTTCAACTTCAATTTCAACTTCAATTTCAACTTCAATTTCAACTTCAATTTCAACTTCAATTTCAACATCAATTTCAACTTCAATTTCAACTTCAATTTCAACTTCAATTTCAACTTCAATTTCAACTTCAATTTTAATTTCAAATTCAACTTAAACTTCAATTTCAACTTAACTTCAACTTTAACTTCAACTTCACTTTCAAGTTCAACTTCAAATTCATCTTCAACTTAACTTCAACTTCAACTTCAACTTCACTTTCAAGTTCAACTTCAAATTCATCTTCAACTTTAACTTCAATTAAACTTAAACTTCAATTTTAACTTCAATTTCAACTTCAATTTCAACTTCAATTTCAACTTCAATTTCTACTTCAATTTCAACTTCAAGTTCAATTTCAAATTCAATTTCAACTTTCAATTTCAACTTCAATTTTAACTTCAATTTCAATTCCAATTTCAACTTCAATTTCAACTTCAATTTCAACTTCAATTTCAACTTCAAGTTCAATTTCAACTTCAATTCCAATTTCAACTTCAATTTCAACTTCAATTTCAACTTCAAGTTCAATTTCAACTTCAATTTCAACTTCAATTTCAATTTCAATTTTAACTTGAATTTCAACTTCAATTTCAACTTCAATTACAAATTCAACTTCAATATTCAAACTTAACTTGAACTTCAACTTAACTTCAACTTCAACTTCAACTTCACTTTCAAGTTCAACTTCAAATTCAACTTCAACTTCAACTTCAAATTCAACTTCAATTTTAACTTCAATTTCAACTTCAATTTCAACTTCAATTTCAATTTCAATTGTAACTTCAATTTCAACTTCAATTTCAACTTCAATTTCAACTTCAATTTCAACTTCAATTTCATCTTCAATTTCAACTTCAATTTCAACTTCAATTTCAATTTCAATTTCAATTTCAACTTCAGTTTCAACTTCAATTTCAACTTCAATTTCAACTTCAATTTTAACTTCAACTTCAACTTCAACTTCAACTTAACTTCAATTAAACTTAAACTTCAGTTTTAACTTGAATTTCAACTTTAATTTCAACTTCAAATTTAACTTCAATTTTAACTTCAATTTCAACTTCAATTTCAACTTCAATTTCAACTTCATTTTTAACTTCAATTTCAACTTCAATTTCAACTTCAATTTCAACTTCAATTTCAACTTCAATTTGAACTTCAATTTCAACTTCAATTTCAACTTCAATTTCAACTTCAATTTCAACTTCAATTTCAACTTCAATTTCAACTTCAATTTCAACTTCAATTTCAACATCAATTTCAACTTCAATTTCAACTTCAATTTCAACTTCAATTTCAACTTCAATTTCAACTTCAATTTTAATTTCAAATTCAACTTAAACTTCAATTTCAACTTAACTTCAACTTTAACTTCAACTTCACTTTCAAGTTCAACTTCAAATTCATCTTCAACTTAACTTCAACTTCAACTTCAACTTCAATTTCAAGTTCAACTTCAAATTCATCTTCAACTTTAACTTCAATTAAACTTAAACTTCAATTTTAACTTCAATTTCAACTTCAATTTCAACTTCAATTTCAACTTCAATTTCTACTTCAATTTCAACTTCAAGTTCAATTTCAATTTCAATTTCAACTTTCAATTTCAACTTCAATTTTAACTTCAATTTCAATTCCAATTTCAAC
>JAUPFP010000393.1:0-24448 GCA_036925085.1 Brachycybe producta
ACTTCAACTTTAACTTCAACTTTAACTTCAACTTTAACTTCAACTTTAACTTCAACTTTAACTTCAACTTTAACTTCAACTTTAACTTCAACTTTAACTTCAACTTTAACTTCAACTTTAACTTCAACTTTAACTTCAACTTTAACTTCAACTGTAACTTCAACTTTAACTTCAACTTTAACTTCAACTTTAACTTCAACTTTAACTTCAACTTTAACTTCAACTTTAACTTCAACTTTAACTTCAACTTTAACTTCAACTTTAACTTCAACTTTAACTTCATCTTTAACTTCAACTTTAACTTCAACTTTAACTTCAACTTTAACTTCAACTTTAACTTCAACTTTAACTTCAACTTTAACTTTCAACTTTAACTTCAACTTTAACTTCAACTTTAACTTCAACTTTAACTTCAACTTTAACTTCAACTTTAACTTCAACTTTAACTTCAACTTTAACTTCAACTTTAACTTCAACTTTAACTTCAACTTTAACTTCAACTTTAACTTCAACTTTAACTTCAACTTTAACTTCAACTTTAACTTCAACTTTAACTTCAACTTTAACTTCAACTTTAACTTCAACTTTAACTTCAACTTTAACTTCAACTTTCAACTTCAATTTCAAATTCAACTTCAACTTCAACTTCAACTTCAACTTCAACTTCAACATCAACTTCAACTTCAACTTCAACTTCAACTTCAACTTCAACTTCAACTTCAAATTCAACTTCAACTTCAACTTCAACTTTTACTTAACTTCAACTTCAACTTCAACTTCAAATTTTACTTAACTTCAACTTCAACTTTAACTTCAATTTCAAATTCAACTTCAACTTCAACTTCAACTTCAACTTCAACTTCAACATTAACTTCAACTTTAACTTCAACTTCAACTTCAACTTCAACTTCAACTTAAAATTCCACTTCAACTTCAACTTCAACTTCAACTTCAACTTTTACTTAACTTCAACTTCAACTTCAACTTCAACTTCAACTTCAAATTCAACTTCAACTTCAACTTCAACTTCAAGTTTTACTTAACTTCAACTTCAACTTCAACTTCAATTTCAAATTCAACTTCAACTTCAACTTCAACTTCAACTTCAACATCAACTTCAACTTCAACTTCAACTTCAACTTCAACTTCAACTTCAAATTCAACTTCAACTTCAACTTCAACTTTTATTTAACTTCAACTTCAACTTCAACTTCAACTTCAACTTCAAATTCAACTTCAACTTCAACTTCAACTTCAACTTTTACTTAACTTTAACTTCAACTTCAACTTCAATTTCAAATTCAACTTCAACTTCAACTTCAACTTCAACTTCAACTTCAACTTCAATGTCAACTTGAAATTCAACTTCAACTTCAACTACAACTTAAAATTCAACTTCAACTTCAACTTCAACTTCAACTTAAAATTCAACTTCAACTTCAACTTCAACTTCAACTTCAACTTCAAATTCAACTTCAACTTCAACTTCAACTTTTACTTAACTTCAACTTCAACTTCAACTTCAACTTCAACTTCAACTTCAACTTCAAATTCAACTTCAACTTCAACTTCAATTTCAACTTTTACTTAACTTCAACTTCAACTTCAATTTCAAATTCAACTTCAACTTCAACTTTAACTTCAACTTTAACTTCAACTTTAACTTCAACTTTAATTTCAACTTTAACTTCAACTTTAACTTCAACTTTAACTTCAACTTTAACTTCAACTTTAACTTCAACTTTAACTTCAACTTTAACTTCTCAACTTTAACTTCAACTTTAACTTCAACTTTAACTTCAACTTTAACTTCAACTTTAACTTGAACTTTAACTTTAACTTCAACTTCAAATTCAACTTCAACTTCAACTTCAACTTTTACTTAACTTCAACTTCAACTTCAACTTCAACTTCAACTTCAACTTCAACTTCAAATTCAACTTCAACTTCAACTTCAATTTCAACTTTTACTTAACTTCAACTTCAACTTCAACTTCAATTTCAAATTCAACTTCAACTTCAACTTCAACTTCAACTTCAACTTCAACTTCAACGTCAACTTGAAATTCAACTTCAACTTCAACTTCAACTTAAAATTCAACTTCAACTTCAACTTCAACTTCAACTTCAACTTAAAATTCAACTTCAACTTCAACTTCAACTTCAACTTCAACTTCAAATTCAACTTCAACTTCAACTTCAACTTTTATTTAACTTCAACTTCAATTTCAAATTCAACTTCAACTTCAACTTCAACTTCAACTTCAACTTCAACTTCAACATCAACTTCAACTTCAACTTCAACTTCAACTTCAACTTCAACTTCAACTTCAAATTCAACTTCAACTTCAACTTCAACTTTTACTTAACTTCAACTTCAACTTCAACTTCAACTTTTACTTAACTTCAACTTCAACTTTAACTTCAATTTCAAATTCAACTTCAACTTCAACTTCAACTTCAACTTCAACTTCAACTTCAACTTCAACTTCAACTTCAACTTTAACTTCAACTTCAACTTCAAATTCAACTTCAACTTCAACTTCAACTTTTACTTAACTTCAACTTCAACTTCAACTTAAAATTCAACTTCAACTTCAACTTCAACTTAAAATTCAACTTCAACTTTAACTTCAACTTTAACTTCAACTTCAACTTCAACTTCAACTTCAACTTAAAATTCCACTTCAACTTCAACTTCAACTTCAACTTCAACTTTTACTTAACTTCAACTTCAACTTCAACTTCAACTTCAAATTCAACTTCAACTTCAACTTCAACTTCAACTTTTACTTAACTTCAACTTCAACTTCAACTTCAACTTTTACTTAACTTCAACTTCAACTTCAACTTCAATTTCAAATTCAACTTCAACTTCAACTTCAACTTCAACTTCAACATCAACTTCAACTTCAACTTCAACTTCAACTTCAACTTCAAATTCAACTTCAACTTCAACTTCAACTTTTATTTAACTTCAACTTCAACTTCAACTTCAACTTCAACTTCAACTTCAACTTCAACTTCAACTTCAACTTTTACTTAACTTTAACTTCAACTTCAACTTCAATTTCAAATTCAACTTCAACTTCAACTTCAACTTCAACTTCAACTTCAACTTCAACTTCAACGTCAACTTGAAATTCAACTTCAATTTCAACTTCAACTTAAAATTCAACTTCAACTTCAACTTCAACTTCAACTTCAACTTAAAATTCAACTTCAACTTCAACTTCAACTTCAACTTCAACTTCAACTTCAAATTCAACTTCAACTTCAACTTCAACTTTTACTTAACTTCAACTTCAACTTCAACTTCAACTTCAACTTCAACTTCAACTTCAAATTCAACTTCAACTTCAACTTCAATTTCAACTTTTACTTAACTTCAACTTCAACTTCAACTTCAATTTCAAATTCAACTTCAACTTCAACTTTAACTTCAACTTTAACTTCAACTTTAACTTCAACTTTAATTTCAACTTTAACTTCAACTTTAACTTCAACTTTAACTTCAACTTTAACTTCAACTTTAACTTCAACTTTAACTTCAACTTTAACTTCAACTTTAACTTCAACTTTAACTTCAACTTTAACTTCAACTTTAACTTCAACTTTAACTTCAACTTTAACTTCAACTTTAACTTCAACTTTAACTTCAACTTTAACTTCAACTTCAACTTCAAATTCAACTTCAACTTCAACTTCAACTTCAACTTCAACTTTTACTTAACTTCAACTTCAACTTCAACTTCAACTTCAACTTCAACTTCAACTTCAAATTCAACTTCAACTTCAACTTCAATTTCAACTTTTACTTAACTTCAACTTCAACTTCAACTTCAATTTCAAATTCAACTTCAACTTCAACTTCAACTTCAACTTCAACTTCAACTTCAACGTCAACTTGAAATTCAACTTCAACTTCAACTTCAACTTAAAATTCAACTTCAACTTCAACTTCAACTTCAACTTCAACTTCAAATTCAACTTCAACTTCAACTTCAACTTTTACTTAACTTCAACTTCAACTTCAACTTCAACTTCAACTTCAACTTCAACTTCAAATTCAACTTCAACTTCAACTTCAATTTCAACTTTTACTTAACTTCAACTTCAACTTCAACTTCAATTTCAAATTCAACTTCAACTTCAACTTTAACTTCAACTTTAACTTCAACTTTAACTTCAACTTTAACTTCAACTTTAACTTCAACTTTAACTTCAACTTTAACTTCAACTTTAACTTCAACTTTAACTTCAACTTTAACTTCAACTTTAACTTCAACTTTAACTTCAACTTTAACTTCAACTTTAACTTCAACTTTAACTTCAACTTTAACTTCAACTTTAACTTCAACTTTAACTTCAACTTTAACTTCAACTTTAACTTCAACTTTAACTTCAACTTTAACTTCAACTTTAACTTCAACTTTAACTTCAACTTTAACTTCAACTTTAACTTCAACTTTAACTTCAACTTTAACTTCAACTTTAACTTCAACTTTAACTTCAACTTTAACTTCAACTTTAACTTCAACTTTAACTTCAACTTTAACTTCAACTTTAACTTCAACTTTAACTTCAACTTTAACTTCAACTTTAACTTCAACTTTAACTTCAACTTTAACTTCAACTTTAACTTCAACTTTAACTTCAACTTTAACTTCAACTTTAACTTCAACTTTAACTTCAACTTTAACTTCAACTTCAACTTCAATTTCAAATTCAACTTCAACTTCAACTTCAACTTCAACTTCAACTTCAACATCAACTTCAACTTCAACTTCAACTTCAACTTCAACTTCAACTTCAACTTCAAATTCAACTTCAACTTCAACTTCAATTTCAACTTTTACTTAACTTCAACTTCAACTTCAACTTCAATTTCAAATTCAACTTCAACTTCAACTTCAACTTCAACTTCAACTTCAACTTCAACGTCAACTTGAAATTCAACTTCAACTTCAACTTCAACTTAAAATTCAACTTCAACTTCAACTTCAACTTCAACTTCAACTTAAAATTCAACTTCAACTTCAACTTCAACTTCAACTTCAACTTCAAATTCAACTTCAACTTCAACTTCAACTTTTACTTAACTTCAACTTCAACTTCAACTTCAACTTCAACTTCAACTTCAACTTCAAATTCAACTTCAACTTCAACTTCAATTTCAACTTTTACTTAACTTCAACTTCAACTTCAACTTCAATTTCAAATTCAACTTCAACTTCAACTTTAACTTCAACTTTAACTTCAACTTTAACTTCAACTTTAACTTCAACTTTAACTTCAACTTTAACTTCAACTTTAACTTCAACTTTAACTTCATCTTTAACTTCAACTTTAACTTCAACTTTAACTTCATCTTTAACTTCAACTTTAACTTCAACTTTAACTTCAACTTTAACTTCAACTTTAACTTCAACTTTAACTTCAACTTTAACTTCAACTTTAACTTCAACTTTAACTTCAACTTTAACTTCAACTTTAACTTCAACTTTAACTTCAACTTTAACTTCAACTTTAACTTCAACTTTAACTTCAACTTTAACTTCAACTTTAACTTCAACTTTAACTTCAACTTTAACTTCAACTTTAACTTCAACTTTAACTTCAACTTTAACTTCAACTTTAACTTCATCTTTAACTTCAACTTTAACTTCAACTTTAACTTCAACTTTAACTTCAACTTTAACTTCAACTTTAACTTCAACTTTAACTTCAACTTTAACTTCAACTTTAACTTCAACTTTAACTTCAACTTTAACTTCAACTTTAACTTCAACTTTAACTTCAACTTTAACTTCAACTTTAACTTCAACTTTAACTTCAACTTTAACTTCAACTTTAACTTCAACTTTAACTTCAACTTTAACTTCAACTTTAACTTCAACTTTAACTTCAACTTTAACTTCAACTTTAACTTCATCTTTAACTTCAACTTTAACTTCAACTTTAACTTCAACTTTAACTTCAACTTTAACTTCAACTTTAACTTCAACTTTAACTTCAACTTTAACTTTAACTTTAACTTCAACTTTAACTTCAACTTTAACTTCAACTTTAACTTCAACTTTAACTTCAACTTTAACTTCAACTTTAACTTCAACTTTAACTTCAACTTTAACTTCAACTTTAACTTCAACTTTAACTTCAACTTTAACTTCAACTTTAACTTCAACTTTAACTTCAACTTTAACTTCAACTTTAACTTCAACTTTAACTTCAACTTTAACTTCAACTTCAACTTCAATTTCAAATTCAACTTCAACTTCAACTTCAACTTCAACTTCAACTTCAACATCAACTTCAACTTCAACTTCAACTTCAACTTCAACTTCAACTTCAACTTCAAATTCAACTTCAACTTCAACTTCAACTTTTACTTAACTTCAACTTCAACTTCAACTTCAACTTTTACTTAACTTCAACTTCAACTTTAACTTCAATTTCAAATTCAACTTCAACTTCAACTTCAACTTCAACTTCAACTTCAACTTTAACTTCAACTTTAACTTCAACTTCAACTTCAACTTCAACTTCAACTTAAAATTCCACTTCAACTTCAACTTCAACTTCAACTTCAACTTTTACTTAACTTCAACTTCAACTTCAACTTCAACTTCAACTTCAAATTCAACTTCAACTTCAACTTCAACTTCAACTTCAACTTTTACTTAACTTCAACTTCAACTTCAACTTCAATTTCAAATTCAACTTCAACTTCAACTTCAACTTCAACTTCAACATCAACTTCAACTTCAACTTCAACTTCAACTTCAACTTCAACTTCAAATTCAACTTCAACTTCAACTTCAACTTTTATTTAACTTCAACTTCAACTTCAACTTCAACTTCAACTTCAAATTCAACTTCAACTTCAACTTCAACTTCAACTTTTACTTAACTTTAACTTCAACTTCAACTTCAATTTCAAATTCAACTTCAACTTCAACTTCAACTTCAACTTCAACTTCAACTTCAATGTCAACTTGAAATTCAACTTCAACTTCAACTACAACTTAAAATTCAACTTCAACTTCAACTTCAACTTCAACTTAAAATTCAACTTCAACTTCAACTTCAACTTCAACTTCAACTTCAATTCAACTTCAACTTCAACTTCAACTTTTACTTAACTTCAACTTCAACTTCAACTTCAACTTCAACTTCAACTTCAACTTCAAATTCAACTTCAACTTCAACTTCAATTTCAACTTTTACTTAACTTCAACTTCAACTTCAATTTCAAATTCAACTTCAACTTCAACTTTAACTTCAACTTTAACTTCAACTTTAACTTCAACTTTAATTTCAACTTTAACTTCAACTTTAACTTCAACTTTAACTTCAACTTTAACTTCAACTTTAACTTCAACTTTAACTTCAACTTTAACTTCAACTTTAACTTCAACTTTAACTTCAACTTTAACTTCAACTTTAACTTCAACTTTAACTTCAACTTTAACTTCAATTTCAAATTCAACTTCAACTTCAACTTCAACTTCAACTTCAACTTCAACTTCAACGTCAACTTGAAATTCAACTTCAACTTCAACTTCAACTTAAAATTCAACTTCAACTTCAACTTCAACTTCAACTTCAACTTAAAATTCAACTTCAACTTCAACTTCAACTTCAACTTCAAATTCAACTTCAACTTCAACTTCAACTTTTATTTAACTTCAACTTCAATTTCAAATTCAACTTCAACTTCAACTTCAACTTCAACTTCAACTTCAACTTCAACATCAACTTCAACTTCAACTTCAACTTCAACTTCAACTTCAACTTCAACTTCAACTTCAAATTCAACTTCAACTTCAACTTCAACTTTTACTTAACTTCAACTTCAACTTCAACTTCAACTTCAACTTCAACTTCAACTTCAACTTCAACTTTAACTTCAACTTCAACTTCAAATTCAACTTCAACTTCAACTTCAACTTTTACTTAACTTCAACTTCAACTTCAACTTAAAATTCAACTTCAACTTCAACTTCAACTTAAAATTCAACTTCAACTTTAACTTCAACTTTAACTTCAACTTCAACTTCAACTTCAACTTCAACTTAAAATTCCACTTCAACTTCAACTTCAACTTCAACTTCAACTTTTACTTAACTTCAACTTCAACTTCAACTTCAACTTCAACTTCAAATTCAACTTCAACTTCAACTTCAACTTCAACTTTTACTTAACTTCAACTTCAACTTCAACTTCAACTTTTACTTAACTTCAACTTCAACTTCAACTTCAATTTCAAATTCAACTTCAACTTCAACTTCAACTTCAACTTCAACATCAACTTCAACTTCAACTTCAACTTCAACTTCAACTTCAAATTCAACTTCAACTTCAACTTCAACTTTTATTTAACTTCAACTTCAACTTCAACTTCAACTTCAACTTCAACTTCAACTTCAACTTCAACTTTTACTTAACTTTAACTTCAACTTCAACTTCAATTTCAAATTCAACTTCAACTTCAACTTCAACTTCAACTTCAACTTCAACTTCAACGTCAACTTGAAATTCAACTTCAATTTCAACTTCAACTTAAAATTCAACTTCAACTTCAACTTCAACTTCAACTTCAACTTAAAATTCAACTTCAACTTCAACTTCAACTTCAACTTCAACTTCAACTTCAAATTCAACTTCAACTTCAACTTCAACTTTTACTTAACTTCAACTTCAACTTCAACTTCAACTTCAACTTCAACTTCAAATTCAACTTCAACTTCAACTTCAATTTCAACTTTTACTTAACTTCAACTTCAACTTCAACTTCAATTTCAAATTCAACTTCAACTTCAACTTTAACTTCAACTTTAACTTCAACTTTAACTTCAACTTTAATTTCAACTTTAACTTCAACTTTAACTTCAACTTTAACTTCAACTTTAACTTCAACTTTAACTTCAACTTTAACTTCAACTTTAACTTCAACTTTAACTTCAACTTTAACTTCAACTTTAACTTCAACTTTAACTTCAACTTTAACTTCAACTTTAACTTCAACTTTAACTTCAACTTCAACTTCAAATTCAACTTCAACTTCAACTTCAACTTTTACTTAACTTCAACTTCAACTTCAACTTCAACTTCAACTTCAACTTCAACTTCAAATTCAACTTCAACTTCAACTTCAATTTCAACTTTTACTTAACTTCAACTTCAACTTCAACTTCAATTTCAAATTCAACTTCAACTTCAACTTCAACTTCAACTTCAACTTCAACTTCAACGTCAACTTGAAATTCAACTTCAACTTCAACTTCAACTTAAAATTCAACTTCAACTTCAACTTCAACTTCAACTTCAACTTAAAATTCAACTTCAACTTCAACTTCAACTTCAACTTCAACTTCAAATTCAACTTCAACTTCAACTTCAACTTTTACTTAACTTCAACTTCAACTTCAACTTCAACTTCAACTTCAACTTCAACTTCAAATTCAACTTCAACTTCAACTTCAATTTCAACTTTTACTTAACTTCAACTTCAACTTCAACTTCAATTTCAAATTCAACTTCAATTTCAAATTCAACTTCAACTTCAACTTTAACTTCAACTTTAACTTCAACTTTAACTTCAACTTTAATTTCAACTTTAACTTCAACTTTAACTTCAACTTTAACTTCAACATTAACTTCAACTTTAACTTCAACTTTAACTTCAACTTTAACTTCAACTTTAACTTCAACTTTAACTTCAACTTTAACTTCAACTTTAACTTCAACTTTAACTTCAACTTTAACTTCAACTTTAACTTCAACTTTAACTTCAACTTTAACTTCAACTTTAACTTTAACTTTAACTTCAACTTTAACTTCAACTTTAACTTCAACTTTAACTTCAACTTTAACTTCAACTTTAACTTCAACTTTAACTTCAACTTTAACTTCAACTTTAACTTCAACTTTAACTTCAACTTTAACTTCAACTTTAACTTCAACTTTAACTTCAACTTTAACTTCAACTTTAACTTCAACTTTAACTTCAACTTTAACTTCAACTTTAACTTCAACTTTAACTTCAACTTTAACTTCAACTTTAACTTCAACTTTAACTTCAACTTTAACTTCAACTTTAACTTCAACTTTAACTTCAACTTTAACTTCAACTTTAACTTCAACTTTAACTTCAACTTTAACTTCAACTTTAACTTCAACTTTAACTTCAACTTTAACTTCAACTTTAACTTCAACTTTAACTTCAACTTTAACTTCAACTTTAACTTCAACTTTAACTTCAACTTTAACTTCAACTTTAACTTCAACTTTAACTTCAACTTTAACTTCAACTTTAACTTCAACTTTAACTTCAACTTTAACTTCAACTTTAACTTCAACTTTAACTTCAACTTTAACTTCAACTTTAACTTCAACTTTAACTTCAACTTTAACTTCAACTTTAACTTCAACTTTAACTTCAGCTTTAACTTCAGCTTTAACTTCAAAACTTTAACTTCAACTTTAACTTCAACTTTAACTTCAACTTTAACTTCAACTTTAACTTCAACTTTAACTTCAACTTTAACTTCAACTTTAACTTCAACTTCAACTTCAACTTCAACTTCAACTTCAACTTCAACGTCAACTTGAAATTCAACTTCAACTTCAACTTCAACTTAAAATTCAACTTCAACTTCAACTTCAACTTCAACTTCAACTTAAAATTCAACTTCAACTTCAACTTCAACTTCAACTTCAACTTCAAATTCAACTTCAACTTCAACTTCAACTTTTACTTAACTTCAACTTCAACTTCAACTTCAACTTCAACTTCAACTTCAACTTCAAATTCAACTTCAACTTCAACTTCAATTTCAACTTTTACTTAACTTCAACTTCAACTTCAATTTCAAATTCAACTTCAACTTCAACTTTAACTTCAACTTTAACTTCAACTTTAACTTCAACTTTAATTTCAACTTTAACTTCAACTTTAACTTCAACTTTAACTTCAACTTTAACTTCAACTTTAACTTCACTTTAACTTCAACTTTAACTTCAACTTTAACTTCAACTTTAACTTCAACTTTAACTTCAACTTTAACTTCAACTTTAACTTTAACTTCAACTTCAAATTCAACTTCAACTTCAACTTCAACTTTTACTTAACTTCAACTTCAACTTCAACTTCAACTTCAACTTCAACTTCAACTTCAAATTCAACTTCAACTTCAACTTCAATTTCAACTTTTACTTAACTTCAACTTCAACTTCAACTTCAATTTCAAATTCAACTTCAACTTCAACTTCAACTTCAACTTCAACTTCAACTTCAACTTCAAATTCAACTTCAACTTCAACTTCAACTTTTACTTAACTTCAACTTCAACTTCAACTTCAACTTCAACTTCAACTTCAAATTCAACTTCAACTTCAACTTCAATTTCAACTTTTACTTAACTTCAACTTCAACTTCAACTTCAATTTCAAATTCAACTTCAACTTCAACTTTAACTTCAACTTTAACTTCAACTTTAACTTCAACTTTAATTTCAACTTTAACTTCAACTTTAACTTCAACTTTAACTTCAACTTTAACTTCAACTTTAACTTCAACTTTAACTTCAACTTTAACTTCAACTTTAACTTCAACTTTAACTTCAACTTTAACTTCAACTTTAACTTCAACTTTAACTTCAACTTTAACTTCAACTTTAACTTCAACTTCAACTTCAAATTCAACTTCAACTTCAACTTCAACTTTTACTTAACTTCAACTTCAACTTCAACTTCAACTTCAACTTCAACTTCAACTTCAAATTCAACTTCAACTTCAACTTCAATTTCAACTTTTACTTAACTTCAACTTCAACTTCAACTTCAATTTCAAATTCAACTTCAACTTCAACTTCAACTTCAACTTCAACTTCAACTTCAACGTCAACTTGAAATTCAACTTCAACTTCAACTTCAACTTAAAATTCAACTTCAACTTCAACTTCAACTTCAACTTCAACTTAAAATTCAACTTCAACTTCAACTTCAACTTCAACTTCAACTTCAAATTCAACTTCAACTTCAACTTCAACTTTACTTAACTTCAACTTCAACTTCAACTTCAACTTCAACTTCAACTTCAACTTCAAATTCAACTTCAACTTCAACTTCAATTTCAACTTTTACTTAACTTCAACTTCAACTTCAACTTCAATTTCAAATTCAACTTCAACTTCAACTTTAACTTCAACTTTAACTTCAACTTTAACTTCAACTTTAATTTCAACTTTAACTTCAACTTTAACTTCAACTTTAACTTCAACATTAACTTCAACTTTAACTTCAACTTTAACTTCAACTTTAACTTCAACTTTAACTTCAACTTTAACTTCAACTTTAACTTCAACTTTAACTTCAACTTTAACTTCAACTTTAACTTCAACTTTAACTTTAACTTTAACTTCAACTTTAACTTCAACTTTAACTTCAACTTTAACTTCAACTTTAACTTCAACTTTAACTTCAACTTTAACTTCAACTTTAACTTCAACTTTAACTTCAACTTTAACTTCAACTTTAACTTCAACTTTAACTTCAACTTTAACTTCAACTTTAACTTCAACTTTAACTTCAACTTTAACTTCAACTTTAACTTCAACTTTAACTTCAACTTTAACTTCAACTTTAACTTCAACTTTAACTTCAACTTTAACTTCAACTTTAACTTCAACTTTAACTTCAACTTTAACTTCAACTTTAACTTCAACTTTAACTTCAACTTTAACTTCAACTTTAACTTCAACTTTAACTTCAACTTTAACTTCAACTTTAACTTCAACTTTAACTTCAACTTTAACTTCAACTTTAACTTCAACTTTAACTTCAACTTTAACTTCAACTTTAACTTCAACTTTAACTTCAACTTTAACTTCAACTTTAACTTCAACTTTAACTTCAACTTTAACTTCAACTTTAACTTCAACTTTAACTTCAACTTTAACTTCAACTTTAACTTCAACTTTAACTTCAACTTTAACTTCAACTTTAACTTCAACTTTAACTTCAACTTTAACTTCAACTTTAACTTCAACTTTAACTTCAACTTTAACTTCAGCTTAACTTCAGCTTTAACTTCAACTTTAACTTCAACTTTAACTTCAACTTTAACTTCAACTTTAACTTCAACTTTAACTTCAACTTTAACTTCAACTTTAACTTCAACTTTAACTTCAACTTTAACTTCAACTTCAACTTCAACTTCAACTTCAACTTCAACTTCAACGTCAACTTGAAATTCAACTTCAACTTCAACTTCAACTTAAAATTCAACTTCAACTTCAACTTCAACTTCAACTTCAACTTAAAATTCAACTTCAACTTCAACTTCAACTTCAACTTCAACTTCAAATTCAACTTCAACTTCAACTTCAACTTTTACTTAACTTCAACTTCAACTTCAACTTCAACTTCAACTTCAACTTCAACTTCAACTTCAAATTCAACTTCAACTTCAACTTCAATTTCAACTTTTACTTAACTTCAACTTCAACTTCAATTTCAAATTCAACTTCAACTTCAACTTTAACTTCAACTTTAACTTCAACTTTAACTTCAACTTTAATTTCAACTTTAACTTCAACTTTAACTTCAACTTTAACTTCAACTTTAACTTCAACTTAACTTCAACTTTAACTTCAACTTTAACTTCAACTTTAACTTCAACTTTAACTTCAACTTTAACTTCAACTTTAACTTCAACTTTAACTTCAACTTTAACTTTAACTTCAACTTCAAATTCAACTTTAACTTTAACTTCAACTTCAAATTCAACTTCAACTTCAACTTCAACTTTTACTTAACTTCAACTTCAACTTCAACTTCAACTTTAACTTCAACTTTAACTTCAACTTTAACTTCAACTTTAATTTCAACTTTAACTTCAACTTTAACTTCAACTTAACTTCAACTTAACTTCAACTTTAACTTCAACTTTAACTTCAACTTTAACTTCAACTTTAACTTCAGCTTTAACTTCAGCTTTAACTTCAACTTTAACTTCAACTTTAACTTCAACTTTAACTTCAACTTTAACTTCAACTTTAACTTCAACTTTAACTTCAACTTTAACTTCAACTTTAACTTCAACTTCAACTTCAACTTCAACTTCAACTTCAACTTCAACGTCAACTTGAAATTCAACTTCAACTTCAACTTCAACTTAAAATTCAACTTCAACTTCAACTTCAACTTCAACTTCAACTTAAAATTCAACTTCAACTTCAACTTCAACTTCAACTTCAACTTCAAATTCAACTTCAACTTCAACTTCAACTTTTACTTAACTTCAACTTCAACTTCAACTTCAACTTCAACTTCAACTTCAACTTCAAATTCAACTTCAACTTCAACTTCAATTTCAACTTTTACTTAACTTCAACTTCAACTTCAATTTCAAATTCAACTTCAACTTCAACTTTAACTTCAACTTTAACTTCAACTTTAACTTCAACTTTAATTTCAACTTTAACTTCAACTTTAACTTCAACTTTAACTTCAACTTTAACTTCAACTTTAACTTCAACTTTAACTTCAACTTTAACTTCAACTTTAACTTCAACTTTAACTTCAACTTTAACTTCAACTTTAACTTCAACTTTAACTTTAACTTCAACTTCAAATTCAACTTCAACTTCAACTTCAACTTTTACTTAACTTCAACTTCAACTTCAACTTCAACTTCAACTTCAACTTCAACTTCAAATTCAACTTCAACTTCAACTTCAATTTCAACTTTTACTTAACTTCAACTTCAACTTCAACTTCAATTTCAAATTCAACTTCAACTTCAACTTCAACTTCAACTTCAACTTCAACTTCAACTTCAAATTCAACTTCAACTTCAACTTCAACTTTTACTTAACTTCAACTTCAACTTCAACTTCAACTTCAACTTCAACTTCAAATTCAACTTCAACTTCAACTTCAATTTCAACTTTTACTTAACTTCAACTTCAACTTCAACTTCAATTTCAAATTCAACTTCAACTTCAACTTTAACTTCAACTTTAACTTCAACTTTAACTTCAACTTTAATTTCAACTTTAACTTCACTTTAACTTCAACTTTAACTTCAACTTTAACTTCAACTTTAACTTCAACTTTAACTTCAACTTTAACTTCAACTTTAACTTCAACTTTAACTTCAACTTTAACTTCAACTTTAACTTCAACTTTAACTTCAACTTTAACTTCAACTTTAACTTCAACTTCAACTTCAAATTCAACTTCAACTTCAACTTCAACTTTTACTTAACTTCAACTTCAACTTCAACTTCAACTTCAACTTCAACTTCAACTTCAAATTCAACTTCAACTTCAACTTCAATTTCAACTTTTACTTAACTTCAACTTCAACTTCAACTTCAATTTCAAATTCAACTTCAACTTCAACTTCAACTTCAACTTCAACTTCAACTTCAACGTCAACTTGAAATTCAACTTCAACTTCAACTTCAACTTAAAATTCAACTTCAACTTCAACTTCAACTTCAACTTCAACTTAAAATTCAACTTCAACTTCAACTTCAACTTCAACTTCAACTTCAAATTCAACTTCAACTTCAACTTCAACTTTTACTTAACTTCAACTTCAACTTCAACTTCAACTTCAACTTCAACTTCAACTTCAAATTCAACTTCAACTTCAACTTCAATTTCAACTTTTACTTAACTTCAACTTCAACTTCAACTTCAATTTCAACTTCAACTTTAACTTCAACTTTAACTTCAACTTTAACTTCAACTTTAATTTCAACTTTAACTTCAACTTTAACTTCAACTTTAACTTCAACATTAACTTCAACTTTAACTTCAACTTTAACTTCAACTTTAACTTCAACTTTAACTTCAACTTTAACTTCAACTTTAACTTCAACTTTAACTTCAACTTTAACTTCAACTTTAACTTCAACTTTAACTTTAACTTTAACTTCAACTTTAACTTCAACTTTAACTTCAACTTTAACTTCAACTTTAACTTCAACTTTAACTTCAACTTTAACTTCAACTTTAACTTCAACTTTAACTTCAACTTTAACTTCAACTTTAACTTCAACTTTAACTTCAACTTTAACTTCAACTTTAACTTCAACTTTAACTTCAACTTTAACTTCAACTTTAACTTCAACTTTAACTTCAACTTTAACTTCAACTTTAACTTCAACTTTAACTTCAACTTTAACTTCAACTTTAACTTCAACTTTAACTTCAACTTTAACTTCAACTTTAACTTCAACTTTAACTTCAACTTTAACTTCAACTTTAACTTCAACTTTAACTTCAACTTTAACTTCAACTTTAACTTCAACTTTAACTTCAACTTTAACTTCAACTTTAACTTCAACTTTAACTTCAACTTTAACTTCAACTTTAACTTCAACTTTAACTTCAACTTTAACTTCAACTTTAACTTCAACTTTAACTTCAACTTTAACTTCAACTTTAACTTCAACTTTAACTTCAACTTTAACTTCAACTTTAACTTCAACTTTAACTTCAACTTTAACTTCAACTTTAACTTCAACTTTAACTTCAACTTTAACTTCAACTTTAACTTCAACTTTAACTTCAACTTTAACTTCAACTTTAACTTCAACTTTAACTTCAGCTTTAACTTCAGCTTTAACTTCAACTTTAACTTCAACTTTAACTTCAACTTTAACTTCAACTTTAACTTCAACTTTAACTTCAACTTTAACTTCAACTTTAACTTCAACTTTAACTTCAACTTTAACTTCAACTTCAACTTCAACTTCAACTTCAACTTCAACTTCAACGTCAACTTGAAATTCAACTTCAACTTCAACTTCAACTTAAAATTCAACTTCAACTTCAACTTCAACTTCAACTTCAACTTAAAATTCAACTTCAACTTCAACTTCAACTTCAACTTCAACTTCAAATTCAACTTCAACTTCAACTTCAACTTTTACTTAACTTCAACTTCAACTTCAACTTCAACTTCAACTTCAACTTCAACTTCAACTTCAAATTCAACTTCAACTTCAACTTCAATTTCAACTTTTACTTAACTTCAACTTCAACTTCAATTTCAAATTCAACTTCAACTTCAACTTTAACTTCAACTTTAACTTCAACTTTAACTTCAACTTTAATTTCAACTTTAACTTCAACTTTAACTTCAACTTTAACTTCAACTTTAACTTCAACTTTAACTTCAACTTTAACTTCAACTTTAACTTCAACTTTAACTTCAACTTTAACTTCAACTTTAACTTCAACTTTAACTTCAACTTTAACTTCAACTTTAACTTTAACTTCAACTTCAAATTCAACTTCAACTTCAACTTCAACTTTTACTTAACTTCAACTTCAACTTCAACTTCAACTTCAACTTCAACTTCAACTTCAAATTCAACTTCAACTTCAACTTCAATTTCAACTTTTACTTAACTTCAACTTCAACTTCAACTTCAATTTCAAATTCAACTTCAACTTCAACTTCAACTTCAACTTCAACTTCAACTTCAACTTCAACGTCAACTTGAAATTCAACTTCAACTTCAACTTCAACTTAAAATTCAACTTCAACTTCAACTTCAACTTCAACTTCAACTTAAAATTCAACTTCAACTTCAACTTCAACTTCAACTTCAACTTCAAATTCAACTTCAACTTCAACTTCAACTTTTACTTAACTTCAACTTCAATTTCAAATTCAACTTCAACTTCAACTTCAACTTCAACTTCAACTTCAACTTCAACATCAACTTCAACTTCAACTTCAACTTCAACTTCAACTTCAACTTCAACTTCAAATTCAACTTCAACTTCAACTTCAACTTTTACTTAACTTCAACTTCAACTTCAACTTCAACTTTTACTTAACTTCAACTTCAACTTTAACTTCAATTTCAAATTCAACTTCAACTTCAACTTCAACTTCAACTTCAACTTCAACTTCAACTTCAACTTCAACTTCAACTTCAACTTCAAATTCAACTTCAACTTCAACTTCAACTTTTACTTAACTTCAACTTCAACTTCAACTTAAAATTCAACTTCAACTTCAACTTCAACTTAAAATTCAACTTCAACTTTAACTTCAACTTTAACTTCAACTTCAACTTCAACTTCAACTTCAACTTAAAATTCCACTTCAACTTCAACTTCAACTTCAACTTCAACTTTTACTTAACTTCAACTTCAACTTCAACTTCAACTTCAACTTCAAATTCAACTTCAACTTCAACTTCAACTTCAACTTTTACTTAACTTCAACTTCAACTTCAACTTCAATTTCAAATTCAACTTCAACTTCAACTTCAACTTCAACTTCAACATCAACTTCAACTTCAACTTCAACTTCAACTTCAACTTCAAATTCAACTTCAACTTCAACTTCAACTTTTATTTAACTTCAACTTCAACTTCAACTTCAACTTCAACTTCAAATTCAACTTCAACTTCAACTTCAACTTCAACTTTTACTTAACTTTAACTTCAACTTCAACTTCAATTTCAAATTCAACTTCAACTTCAACTTCAACTTCAACTTCAACTTCAACGTCAACTTGAAATTCAACTTCAACTTCAACTTCAACTTAAAATTCAACTTCAACTTCAACTTCAACTTCAACTTCAACTTAAAATTCAACTTCAACTTCAACTTCAACTTCAACTTCAACTTCAAATTCAACTTCAACTTCAACTTCAATTTCAACTTTTACTTAACTTCAACTTCAACTTCAACTTCAATTTCAAATTCAACTTCAACTTCAACTTTAACTTCAACTTTAACTTCAACTTTAACTTCAACTTTAATTTCAACTTTAACTTCAACTTTAACTTCAACTTTAACTTCAACTTTAACTTCAACTTTAACTTCAACTTTAACTTCAACTTTAACTTCAACTTAACTTCAACTTTAACTTCAACTTTAAATTCAACTTCAACTTCAACTTCAACTTCAACTTCAACATCAACTTCAACTTCAACTTCAACTTCAACTTCAACTTCAAATTCAACTTCAACTTCAACTTCAACTTTTATTTAACTTCAACTTCAACTTCAACTTCAACTTCAACTTCAAATTCAACTTCAACTTCAACTTCAACTTCAACTTTTACTTAACTTTAACTTCAACTTCAACTTCAATTTCAAATTCAACTTCAACTTCAACTTCAACTTCAACTTCAACTTCAACTTTAACGTCAACTTGAAATTCAACTTTAACTTCAACTTCAACTTAAAATTCAACTTCAACTTCAACTTCAACTTCAACTTCAACTTAAAATTCAACTTCAACTTCAACTTCAACTTCAACTTCAACTTCAAATTCAACTTCAACTTCAACTTCAACTTTTACTTAACTTCAACTTCAACTTCAACTTCAACTTCAACTTCAAATTCAACTTCAACTTCAACTTCAACTTCAACTTTTACTTAACTTCAACTTCAACTTCAACTTCAATTTCAAATTCAACTTCAACTTCAACTTCAACTTCAACTTCAACATCAACTTCAACTTCAACTTCAACTTCAACTTCAACTTCAAATTCAACTTCAACTTCAACTTCAACTTTTATTTAACTTCAACTTCAACTTCAACTTCAACTTCAACTTCAAATTCAACTTCAACTTCAACTTCAACTTCAACTTTTACTTAACTTTAACTTCAACTTCAACTTCAATTTCAAATTCAACTTCAACTTCAACTTCAACTTCAACTTCAACTTCAACGTCAACTTGAAATTCAACTTCAACTTCAACTTCAACTTAAAATTCAACTTCAACTTCAACTTCAACTTCAACTTAAAATTCAACTTCAACTTCAACTTCAACTTCAACTTCAACTTCAAATCAACTTCAACTTCAACTTCAACTTTTACTTAACTTCAACTTCAACTTCAACTTCAACTTCAACTTCAACTTCAACTTCAAATTCAACTTCAACTTCAACTTCAATTTCAACTTTTACTTAACTTCAACTTCAACTTCAACTTCAATTTCAAATTCAACTTCAACTTCAACTTTAACTTCAACTTTAACTTCAACTTTAACTTCAACTTTAATTTCAACTTTAACTTCAACTTTAACTTCAACTTTAACTTCAACTTTAACTTCAACTTTAACTTCAACTTTAACTTCAACTTTAACTTCAACTTTAACTTCAACTTTAACTTCAACTTTTCAACTTAATTCAACTTCAACTTCAACTTCAACTTCAACATCAACTTCAACTTCAACTTCAACTTCAACTTCAACTTCAAATTCAACTTCAACTTCAACTTCAACTTTTATTTAACTTCAACTTCAACTTCAACTTCAACTTCAACTTCAAATTCAACTTCAACTTCAACTTCAACTTCAACTTTTACTTAACTTTAACTTCAACTTCAACTTCAATTTCAAATTCAACTTCAACTTCAACTTCAACTTCAACTTCAACTTCAACTTCAACGTCAACTTGAAATTCAACTTCAACTTCAACTTCAACTTAAAATTCAACTTCAACTTCAACTTCAACTTCAACTTCAACTTAAAATTCAACTTCAACTTCAACTTCAACTTCAACTTCAACTTCAAATTCAACTTCAACTTCAACTTCAACTTTTACTTAACTTCAACTTCAACTTCAACTTCAACTTCAACTTCAAATTCAACTTCAACTTCAACTTCAATTTCAACTTTTACTTAACTTCAACTTCAACTTCAATTTCAAATTCAACTTCAACTTCAACTTTAACTTCAACTTTAACTTCAACTTTAACTTCAACTTTAATTTCAACTTTAACTTCAACTTTAACTTCAACTTTAACTTCAACTTTAACTTCAACTTTAACTTCAACTTTAACTTCAACTTTAACTTCAACTTTAACTTCAACTTTAACTTCAACTTTAACTTCAACTTTAACTTCAACTTTAACTTCAACTTTAACTTTAACTTCAACTTCAAATTCAACTTCAACTTCAACTTCAACTTTTACTTAACTTCAACTTCAACTTCAACTTCAACTTCAACTTCAACTTCAAATTCAACTTCAACTTCAACTTCAATTTCAACTTTTACTTAACTTCAACTTCAACTTCAACTTCAATTTCAAATTCAACTTCAACTTTTACTTAACTTCAACTTCAACTTCAACTTCAACGTCAACTTGAAATTCAACTTCAACTTCAACTTCAACTTAAAATTCAACTTCAACTTCAACTTCAACTTCAACTTCAACTTAAAATTCAACTTCAACTTCAACTTCAACTTCAACTTCAACTTCAAATTCAACTTCAACTTCAACTTCAACTTTTACTTAACTTCAACTTCAATTTCAAATTCAACTTCAACTTCAACTTCAACTTCAACTTCAACTTCAACTTCAACATCAACTTCAACTTCAACTTCAACTTCAACTTCAACTTCAACTTCAACTTCAAATTCAACTTCAACTTCAACTTCAACTTTTACTTAACTTCAACTTCAACTTCAACTTCAACTTCAACTTTTACTTAACTTCAACTTCAACTTTAACTTCAATTTCAAATTCAACTTCAACTTCAACTTCAACTTCAACTTCAACTTCAACTTCAACTTCAACTTCAACTTCAACTTCAAATTCAACTTCAACTTCAACTTCAACTTTTACTTAACTTCAACTTCAACTTCAACTTAAAATTCAACTTCAACTTCAACTTCAACTTAAAATTCAACTTCAACTTCAACTTTAACTTCAACTTTAACTTCAACTTCAACTTCAACTTCAACTTCAACTTAAAATTCCAATTCAACTTCAACTTCAACTTCAACTTCAACTTTTACTTAACTTCAACTTCAACTTCAACTTCAACTTCAACTTCAAAATCAACTTCAACTTCAACTTCAACTTCAACTTTTACTTAACTTCAACTTCAACTTCAACTTCAATTTCAAATTCAACTTCAACTTCAACTTCAACTTCAACTTCAACATCAACTTCAACTTCAACTTCAACTTCAACTTCAAATTCAACTTCAACTTCAACTTCAACTTTTATTTAACTTCAACTTCAACTTCAACTTCAACTTCAACTTCAAATTCAACTTCAACTTCAACTTCAACTTCAACTTTTACTTAACTTTAACTTCAACTTCAACTTCAATTTCAAATTCAACTTCAACTTCAACTTCAACTTCAACTTCAACTTCAACTTCAACGTCAACGTCAACTTGAAATTCAACTTCAACTTCAACTTCAACTTAAAATTCAACTTCAACTTCAACTTCAACTTCAACTTCAACTTAAAATTCAACTTCAACTTCAACTTCAACTTCAACTTCAACTTCAAATTCAACTTCAACTTCAACTTCAACTTTTACTTAACTTCAACTTCAACTTCAACTTCAACTTCAACTTCAACTTCAACTTCAAATTCAACTTCAACTTCAACTTCAATTTCAACTTTTACTTAACTTCAACTTCAACTTCAACTTCAATTTCAAATTCAACTTCAACTTCAACTTTAACTTCAACTTTAACTTCAACTTTAACTTCAACTTTAATTTCAACTTTAACTTCAACTTTAACTTCAACTTTAACTTCAACTTTAACTTCAACTTTAACTTCAACTTTAACTTCAACTTTAACTTCAACTTTAACTTCAACTTTAACTTCAACTTTAACTTCAACTTTAACTTCAACTTTAACTTCAACTTTAACTTCAACTTTAACTTCAACTTCAACTTCAAATTCAACTTCAACTTCAACTTCAACTTTTACTTAACTTCAACTTCAACTTCAACTTCAACTTCAACTTCAACTTCAACTTCAACTTCAAATTCAACTTCAACTTCAACTTCAACTTTTATTTAACTTCAACTTCAACTTCAACTTCAACTTCAACTTCAAATTCAACTTCAACTTCAACTTCAACTTTTACTTAACTTTAACTTCAACTTCAACTTCAATTTCAAATTCAACTTCAACTTCAACTTCAACTTCAACTTCAACTTCAACTTCAACGTCAACTTGAAATTCAACTTCAACTTCAACTTCAACTTAAAATTCAACTTCAACTTCAACTTCAACTTCAACTTCAACTTAAAATTCAACTTCAACTTCAACTTCAACTTCAACTTCAACTTCAAATTCAACTTCAACTTCAACTTCAACTTTTACTTAACTTCAACTTCAACTTCAACTTCAACTTCAACTTCAAATTCAACTTCAACTTCAACTTCAATTTCAACTTTTACTTAACTTCAACTTCAACTTCAACTTCAATTTCAAATTCAACTTCAACTTCAACTTTAACTTCAACTTTAACTTCAACTTTAACTTCAACTTTAATTTCAACTTTAACTTCAACTTTAACTTCAACTTTAACTTCAACTTTAACTTCAACTTTAACTTCAACTTTAACTTCAACTTTAACTTCAACTTTAACTTCAACTTTAACTTCAACTTTAACTTCAACTTTAACTTCAACTTTAACTTCAACTTTAATTTCAACTTTAACTTCAACTTTAACTTCAACTTTAACTTCAACTTTAACTTCAACTTTAACTTCAACTTTAACTTCAACTTTAACTTCAACTTCAACTTCAAATTCAACTTCAACTTCAACTTCAACTTTTACTTAACTTCAACTTCAACTTCAACTTCAACTTCAACTTCAACTTCAACTTCAAATTCAACTTCAACTTCAACTTCAATTTCAACTTTTACTTAACTTCAACTTCAACTTCAACTTCAATTTCAAATTCAACTTCAACTTCAACTTCAACTTCAACTTCAACTTAAAATTCAACTTCAACTTCAACTTCAACTTCAACTTCAACTTCAAATTCAACTTCAACTTCAACTTCAACTTTTACTTAACTTCAACTTCAACTTCAACTTCAACTTCAACTTCAACTTCAACTTCAAATTCAACTTCAACTTCAACTTCAATTTCAACTTTTACTTAACTTCAACTTCAACTTCAACTTCAATTTCAAATTCAACTTCAACTTCAACTTTAACTTCAACTTTAACTTCAACTTTAACTTCAACTTTAATTTCAACTTTAACTTCAACTTTAACTTCAACTTTAACTTCAACTTTAACTTCAACTTTAACTTCAACTTTAACTTCAACTTTAACTTCAACTTTAACTTCAACTTTAACTTTAACTTTAACTTCAACTTTAACTTCAACTTTAACTTCAACTTTAACTTCAACTTTAACTTCAACTTCAAATTCAACTTCAACTTCAACTTCAACTTCAACGTCAACTTGAAATTCAACTTCAACTTCAACTTCAACTTAAAATTCAACTTCAACTTCAACTTCAACTTCAACTTCAACTTAAAATTCAACTTCAACTTCAACTTCAACTTCAACTTCAACTTCAAATTCAACTTCAACTTCAACTTCAACTTTTATTTAACTTCAACTTCAATTTCAAATTCAACTTCAACTTCAACTTCAACTTCAACTTAAAATTCAACT
>JAUPFP010000394.1:0-24035 GCA_036925085.1 Brachycybe producta
TGAAATTTAAGTTGAAATTGAAGTTGAAATTGAAGTTAAAATTGAAGTTAAAATTAAGTTGAAATTGAAGTTGAAATTGAAGTTGAAATTGAAGTTGAAATTGAAGTTGAAATTGAAGTTGAAATTGAAGTTGAAATTGAAGTTGAAATTGAAGTTGAAATTGAAATTAAAATTGAAGTCGAAATTGAAGTTGAAATTGAAGTTGAAATTGAAGTTGAAATTGAAGTTAAAATTGAAGTTGAAAATGAAGTTGAAATTGAAGTTGAAATTGAAGTTGAAATTGAAGTTGAAATTGAAGTTGAAATTGAAGTTAAAATTGAAGTTGAAATTGAAGTTGAAATTGAAGTTGAAATTGAAGTTGAACTTGATGTTAAAATTGAAGTTGAAATTGAAGTTGAAATTGAAGTTGAAATTGAAAGTTAAAATTGAAGTTGAAATTGAAGTTGAAATTAAAGTTGAAATTGAAATTGAAATTGAAGTTGAAATTAAAGTTGAAGTTGAAATTGAAGTTGAAACTGAAGTTGAAATTTAAGTTGAAATTGAAGTTAAAATTGAAGTTGAAATTGAAGTTGAAATTGAAGTTGAAATTGATGTTAAAATTGAAGTTAAAATTGAAGTTGAAAATGAAGTTGAAATTGAAGTTGAAATTGAAGTTGAAATTGAAGTTGAAATTGAAATTAAAATTGAAGTCGAAATTGAAGTTGAAATTGAAGTTGAAATTGAAGTTGAAATTGAAGTTGAAATTGAAGTTGAAATTGAAGTTAAAATTGAAGTTGAAAATGAAGTTGAAATTGAAGTTGAAATTGAAGTTGAAATTGAATTTGAAATTGAAGTTGAAATTGAAGTTGAAATTGGAGTTGAAATTGAAGTTGAAATTGAAGTTGAAAATGAAGTTGCAATTGAAGTTGAATTTGAATTTGAAATTGAAGTTGAAATTGAAGTTGAAATTGAAGTTGAAATTGGAGGTGAAATTGAAGTTGAAATTGAAGTTGAAATTGAAGTTGAATTTGAAGGTGAACTTGAAAGTGAAGTTGAAGTAGAAATTGAAGTTGAAATTGAAGTTGAAATTGAAGTTGAAATTGATGTTAAAATTGAAGTTGAAATTGAAGTTGAAATTGAAGTTGAAATTGAAAGTTAAAATTGAAGTTGAAATTGAAGTTGAAATTAAAGTTGAAATTGAAGTTAAAATTGAAGTTTAAGTTTAAGTAAAGTTAAAGTTGAAGTTGAAATTGAAGTTCAAATTTAAGTTGAAATTGAATTTGAAGTTAAGTTTGAATTTGAAATTGAAGTTGAAATTGAAGTTGAAATTGAAGTTGAAATTGAAGTTGAAATTGGAGTTGAAATTGAAGTTGAAATTGAAGTTGAAATTGAAGTTGAAATTGAAGTTGAAATTGAAGTTCAAATTGAAGTTGAAATTGAATTTGAAGTTAAGTTTGAATTTGAAATTGAAGTTGAAATTGATGTTGAAATTGAAGTTGAAATTGAAGTTGAAATTGATGATAAAATTGAAGTTGAAATTGAAGTTGAAATTAAAGTTGAAATTGCAAGTTAAAATTGAAGTTGAAATTGAAGTTAAAATTAAAGTTGAAATTGAAGTTGAAATTGAAGTTGAAATTGAAGTTAAAATTGAAGTTTAAGTTTAAGTAAAGTTAAAGTTGAAGTTGAATTTGAATTTGAAGTTGAACTTGAAAGTGAAGTTGAAGTTGAAGTTGACGTTGAAGTTGAAGTTAAGTTGAAGTTGAAATTAAGTTTGAAATTGAAGTTGAAGTTGAAATTAAAGTTAAAATTGAAGTTAAATTTGAAGTTGAAATTGAAGTTGAAATTGAAGTTGAAATTGAAGTTGAAACTGAAGTTGAATTTGAAGGTGAACTTGAAAGTGAAGTTGAAGTTGAAATTGAAGTTGAAATTGAAGTTGAAATTGAAGTTGAAATTGAAGTTGAAATTGAAGTTGAAATTGAAGTTGAAATTGAAGTTAAAATTGAAGTTGAAAATGAAGTTGAAATTGAAGTTGAAATTGAATTTGAAATTGAAGTTGAAATTGGAGTTGAAATTGAAGTTGAAATTGAAGTTGAAATTGAAGTTGAAATTGAAGTTGAAATTGAAGTTGAAATTGAAGTTGAAATTGAAGTTGAATTTGAAGTTAAAATTGAAGTTAAAATTAAGTTGAAATTGAAGTTGAAAGTGAAGTTGAAATTGAAGTTGAAATTGATGTTAAAATTGAAGTTGAAATTGAAGTTGAAATTGAAGTTGAAATTGAAGTTGAAATTGAAGTTAAAATTGAAGTTGAAATTGAAGTAGAAATTGAAGTTGAAATTGAAGTTGAAATTGAAATTAAAACTGAAGTTGAAATTAAATTTGAAATTGAAGTTGAAATTGAAGTTAAAATTGAAGTTGAAATTGAAGTTGAAATTTAAGTTGAAATTTAAGTTGAAATTGAAGTTAAAATTGAAGTTGAAATTGAATTTGAAATTGAAGTTGAAATTGAAGTTGAAATTGAAGTTGAAATTGAAGTTGAAATTGGAGTTGAAATTGAAGTTGAAATTGAAGTTGAAATTGAAGTTGAAATTGAAGTTGAAATTGAAATTGAAATTGAAGTTGAAATTAAAGTTGAAGTTGAAATTGAAGTTGAAATTGAAGTTGAAACTGAAGTTGAAATTTAAGTTGAAATTTAAGTTGAAATTGAAGTTAAAATTGAAGTTGAAATTTAAGTTGAAATTGAAGTTGAAATTGAAGTTGAAATTAATGTTAAAATTGAAGTTGAAATTGAAGTTGAAATTGAAGTTGAAATTGAAGTTGAAATTGAAGTTGAAATTGAAGTTGAAATTGAAGTTGAAATTGAAGTTGAAATTGAAGTTGAAATTGAAGTTGAAATTGAAGTTGAAATTGAAATTAAAATTGAAGTCGAAATTGAAGTTGAAATTGAAGTTGAAATTGAAGTTGAAATTGAAGTTGAAATTGAAGTTGAAATTGAAGTTAAAATTGAAGTTGAAAATGAAGTTGAAATTGAAGTTGAAATTGAATTTGAAATTGAAGTTGAAATTGAAGTTGAAATTGGAGTTGAAATTGAAGTTGAAATTAAAGTTGAAATTGAAGTTGAAATTGGAGGTGAAATTGAAGTTGAAATAGAAGTTGAAATTGAAGTTGAATTTGAAGGTGAACTTGAAAGTGAAGTTGAAGTTGAAATTGAAGTTGAAATTGAAGTTGAAATTGATGTTAAAATTGAAGTTGAAATTGAAGTTGAAATTGAAGTTGAAATTGAAGTTGAAATAGAATTTGAAATTGAAGTTGAAATTGAAGTTGAAATTGGAGTTGAAATTGAAGTTGAAATTGAAGTTGAAATTGAAGTTGAAATTGAAGTTGAAATTGAAGTTGAATTTGAAGTTAAAATTGAAGTTAAAATTAAGTTGAAATTGAAGTTGAAATTGAAGTTGAAATTGGAGGTGAAATTGAAGTTGAAATTGAAGTTGAAATTGAAGTTGAAATTGGAGGTGAAATTGAAGTTGAAATTGAAGTTGAAATTGAAGTTGAAATTGATGTTAAAATTGAAGTTGAAATTGAAGTTGAAATTGAAGTTGAAATTGAAAGTTAAAATTGAAGTTGAAATTGAAGTTGAAATTAAAGTTGAAATTGAAGTTAAAATTGAAGTTTAAGTTTAAGTAAAGTTAAAGTTGAAGTTGAAATTGAAGTTCAAATTGAAGTTGAAATTGAATTTGAAGTTAAGTTTGAATTTGAAATTGAAGTTGAAATTGAAGTTGAAATTGAAGTTGAAATTGATGATAAAATTGAAGTTGAAATTGAAGTTGAAATTGAAGTTGAAATTGAAAGTTAAAATTGAAGTTGAAATTGAAGTTGAAATTTAAGTTGAAATTGAAGTTAAAATTGAAGTTGAAATTGAATTTGAAATTGAAGTTGAAATTGAAGTTGAAATTGAAGTTGAAGTTAAGTTGAAGTTGAAATTAAGTTTGAAATTGAAGATGAAGTTGAAATTAAAGTTAAAATTGAAGTTAAATTTGAAGTTGAAATTGAAGTTGAAATTGAAGTTGAAACTGAAGTTGAAATTGAAGTTGAAATTGAAGTTGAAATTGAAGTTGAAATTGAAGTTGAAATTGAAGTTGAAATTGAAGTTAAAATTGAAGTTGAAAATGAAGTTGAAATTGAAGTTGAAATTGAAGTTGAAATTGAAGTTGAAATTGAAGTTGAAATTGAAGTTAAAATTGAAGTTGAAAATGAAGTTGAAATTGAAGTTGAAATTGAAGTTGAAATTGAATTTGAAATTGAAGTTGAAATTGAAGTTGAAATTGGAGTTGAAATTGAAGTTGAAATTGAAGTTGAAAATGAAGTTGCAATTGAAGTTGAATTTGAATTTGAAATTGAAGTTGAAATTGAAGTTGAAATTGAAGTTGAAATTGGAGGTGAAATTGAAGTTGAAATTGAAGTTGAAATTGAAGTTGAATTTGAAGGTGAACTTGAAAGTGAAGTTGAAGTAGAAATTGAAGTTGAAATTGAAGTTGAAATTGAAGTTGAAATTGATGTTAAAATTGAAGTTGAAATTGAAGTTGAAATTGAAGTTGAAATTGAAAGTTAAAATTGAAGTTGAAATTGAAGTTGAAATTAAAGTTGAAATTGAAGTTAAAATTGAAGTTTAAGTTTAAGTAAAGTTAAAGTTGAAGTTGAAATTGAAGTTCAAATTTAAGTTGAAATTGAATTTGAAGTTAAGTTTGAATTTGAAATTGAAGTTGAAATTGAAGTTGAAATTGAAGTTGAAATTGAAGTTGAAATTGGAGTTGAAATTGAAGTTGAAATTGAAGTTGAAATTGAAGTTGAAATTGAAGTTGAAATTGAAGTTCAAATTGAAGTTGAAATTGAATTTGAAGTTAAGTTTGAATTTGAAATTGAAGTTGAAATTGATGTTGAAATTGAAGTTGAAATTGAAGTTGAAATTGATGATAAAATTGAAGTTGAAATTGAAGTTGAAATTAAAGTTGAAATTGCAAGTTAAAATTGAAGTTGAAATTGAAGTTAAAATTAAAGTTGAAATTGAAGTTGAAATTGAAGTTGAAATTGAAGTTAAAATTGAAGTTTAAGTTTAAGTAAAGTTAAAGTTGAAGTTGAATTTGAATTTGAAGTTGAACTTGAAAGTGAAGTTGAAGTTGAAGTTGACGTTGAAGTTGAAGTTAAGTTGAAGTTGAAATTAAGTTTGAAATTGAAGTTGAAGTTGAAATTAAAGTTAAAATTGAAGTTAAATTTGAAGTTGAAATTGAAGTTGAAATTGAAGTTGAAATTGAAGTTGAAACTGAAGTTGAATTTGAAGGTGAACTTGAAAGTGAAGTTGAAGTTGAAATTGAAGTTGAAATTGAAGTTGAAATTGAAGTTGAAATTGAAGTTGAAATTGAAGTTGAAATTGAAGTTGAAATTGAAGTTAAAATTGAAGTTGAAAATGAAGTTGAAATTGAAGTTGAAATTGAATTTGAAATTGAAGTTGAAATTGGAGTTGAAATTGAAGTTGAAATTGAAGTTGAAATTGAAGTTGAAATTGAAGTTGAAATTGAAGTTGAAATTGAAGTTGAAATTGAAGTTGAATTTGAAGTTAAAATTGAAGTTAAAATTAAGTTGAAATTGAAGTTGAAAGTGAAGTTGAAATTGAAGTTGAAATTGATGTTAAAATTGAAGTTGAAATTGAAGTTGAAATTGAAGTTGAAATTGAAGTTGAAATTGAAGTTAAAATTGAAGTTGAAATTGAAGTAGAAATTGAAGTTGAAATTGAAGTTGAAATTGAAATTAAAACTGAAGTTGAAATTAAATTTGAAATTGAAGTTGAAATTGAAGTTAAAATTGAAGTTGAAATTGAAGTTGAAATTTAAGTTGAAATTTAAGTTGAAATTGAAGTTAAAATTGAAGTTGAAATTGAATTTGAAATTGAAGTTGAAATTGAAGTTGAAATTGAAGTTGAAATTGAAGTTGAAATTGGAGTTGAAATTGAAGTTGAAATTGAAGTTGAAATTGAAGTTGAAATTGAAGTTGAAATTGAAATTGAAATTGAAGTTGAAATTAAAGTTGAAGTTGAAATTGAAGTTGAAATTGAAGTTGAAACTGAAGTTGAAATTTAAGTTGAAATTTAAGTTGAAATTGAAGTTAAAATTGAAGTTGAAATTTAAGTTGAAATTGAAGTTGAAATTGAAGTTGAAATTAATGTTAAAATTGAAGTTGAAATTGAAGTTGAAATTGAAGTTGAAATTGAAGTTGAAATTGAAGTTGAAATTGAAGTTGAAATTGAAGTTGAAATTGAAGTTGAAATTGAAGTTGAAATTGAAGTTGAAATTGAAATTAAAATTGAAGTCGAAATTGAAGTTGAAATTGAAGTTGAAATTGAAGTTGAAATTGAAGTTGAAATTGAAGTTGAAATTGAAGTTAAAATTGAAGTTGAAAATGAAGTTGAAATTGAAGTTGAATTGAATTTGAAATTGAAGTTGAAATTGAAGTTGAAATTGGAGTTGAAATTGAAGTTGAAATTAAAGTTGAAATTGAAGTTGAAATTGGAGGTGAAATTGAAGTTGAAATAGAAGTTGAAATTGAAGTTGAATTTGAAGGTGAACTTGAAAGTGAAGTTGAAGTTGAAATTGAAGTTGAAATTGAAGTTGAAATTGATGTTAAAATTGAAGTTGAAATTGAAGTTGAAATTGAAGTTGAAATTGAAGTTGAAATAGAATTTGAAATTGAAGTTGAAATTGAAGTTGAAATTGGAGTTGAAATTGAAGTTGAAATTGAAGTTGAAATTGAAGTTGAAATTGAAGTTGAAATTGAAGTTGAATTTGAAGTTAAAATTGAAGTTAAAATTAAGTTGAAATTGAAGTTGAAATTGAAGTTGAAATTGGAGGTGAAATTGAAGTTGAAATTGAAGTTGAAATTGAAGTTGAAATTGGAGGTGAAATTGAAGTTGAAATTGAAGTTGAAATTGAAGTTGAAATTGATGTTAAAATTGAAGTTGAAATTGAAGTTGAAATTGAAGTTGAAATTGAAAGTTAAAATTGAAGTTGAAATTGAAGTTGAAATTAAAGTTGAAATTGAAGTTAAAATTGAAGTTTAAGTTTAAGTAAAGTTAAAGTTGAAGTTGAAATTGAAGTTCAAATTGAAGTTGAAATTGAATTTGAAGTTAAGTTTGAATTTGAAATTGAAGTTGAAATTGAAGTTGAAATTGAAGTTGAAATTGATGATAAAATTGAAGTTGAAATTGAAGTTGAAATTGAAGTTGAAATTGAAAGTTAAAATTGAAGTTGAAATTGAAGTTGAAATTTAAGTTGAAATTTAAGTTGAAATTGAAGTTAAAATTGAAGTTGAAATTGAATTTGAAATTGAAGTTGAAATTGAAGTTGAAATTGAAGTTGAAGTTAAGTTGAAGTTGAAATTAAGTTTGAAATTGAAGATGAAGTTGAAATTAAAGTTAAAATTGAAGTTAAATTTGAAGTTGAAATTGAAGTTGAAATTGAAGTTGAAACTGAAGTTGAAATTGAAGTTGAAATTGAAGTTGAAATTGAAGTTGAAATTGAAGTTGAAATTGAAGTTGAAATTGAAGTTAAAATTGAAGTTGAAAATGAAGTTGAAATTGAAGTTGAAATTGAATTTGAAATTGAAGTTGAAATTGAAGTTGAAATTGGAGTTGAAATTGAAGTTGAAATTGAAGTTGAAATTGAAGTTGAAATTGAAGTTGAATTTGAAGTTAAAATTGAAGTTGAAATTGAAGTAGAAATTGAAGTTGAAATTGAAGTTGAAATTGAAGTTGAAATTGAAGTTGAAATTGAAGTTGAAATTGAAATTAAAACTGAAGTTGAAATTAAATTTGAAATTGAAGTTGAAATTGAAGTTAAAATTGAAGTTGAAATTGAAGTTGAAATTTAAGTTGAAATTGAAGTTGAAATTGAAGTTAAAATTGAAGTTGAAATTGAATTTGAAATTGAAGTTGAAATTGAAGTTGAAATTGAAGTTGAAATTGAAGTTTAAATTGGAGTTGAAATTGAAGTTGAAATTGAAGTTGAAATTGAAATTGAAATTGAAGTTGAAATTAAAGTTGAAGTTGAAATTGAAGTTGAAATTGAAGTTGAAACTGAAGTTGAAATTTAAGTTGAAATTGAAGTTGAAATTGAAGTTAAAATTGAAGTTGAAATTTAAGTTGAAATTGAAGTTGAAATTGAAGTTGAAATTAATGTTAAAATTGAAGTTGAAATTGAAGTTGAAATTGAAGTTGAAATTGAAGTTGAAATTGAAGTTGAAATTGAAGTTGAAATTGAAGTTGAAATTGAAGTTGAAATTGAAGTTGAAATTGAAATTAAAATTGAAGTCGAAATTGAAGTTGAAATTGAAGTTGAAATTGAAGTTGAAGTTGAAGTTGAAATTGAAGTTGAAATTGAAGTTGAAATTGAAGTTGAAATTGAAGTTAAAATTGAAGTTGAAAATGAAGTTGAAATTGAAGTTGAAATTGAATTTGAAATTGAAGTTGAAATTGAAGTTGAAATTGGAGTTGAAATTGGAGTTGAAATTGAAGTTGAAATTAAAGTTGAAATTGAAGTTGAAATTGGAGGTGAAATTGAAGTTGAAATAGAAGTTGAAATTGAAGTTGAATTTGAAGGTGAACTTGAAAGTGAAGTTGAAGTTGAAATTGAAGTTGAAATTGAAGTTGAAATTGATGTTAAAATTGAAGTTGAAATTGAAGTTGAAATTGAAGTTGAAATTGAAGTTGAAATTGAAGTTGAAATAGAATTTGAAATTGAAGTTGAAATTGAAGTTGAAATTGGAGTTGAAATTGAAGTTGAAATTGAAGTTGAAATTGAAGTTGAAATTGAAGTTGAAATTGAAGTTGAATTTGAAGTTAAAATTGAAGCTAAAATTGAAGTTGAAATTGGAGTTGAAATTGAAGTTGAAATTGAAGTTGAAATTGAAGTTGAAATTGATGTTAAAATTGAAGTTGAAATTGAAGTTGAAATTGAAGTTGAAATTGAAAGTTAAAATTGAAGTTGAAATTGAAGTTGAAATTAAAGTTGAAATTGAAGTTAAAATTGAAGTTTAAGTTTAAGTAAAGTTAAAGTTGAAGTTGAAATTGAAGTTCAAATTGAAGTTGAAATTGAATTTGAAGTTAAGTTTGAATTTGAAATTGAAGTTGAAATTGAAGTTGAAATTGAAGTTGAAATTGATGATAAAATTGAAGTTGAAATTGAAGTTGAAATTGAAGTTGAAATTGAAAGTTAAAATTGAAGTTGAAATTGAAGTTGAAATTTAAGTTGAAATTTAAGTTGAAATTGAAGTTAAAATTGAAGTTGAAATTGAATTTGAAATTGAAGTTGAAATTGAAGTTGAAATTGAAGTTGAAGTTAAGTTGAAGTTGAAATTAAGTTTGAAATTGAAGATGAAGTTGAAATTAAAGTTAAAATTGAAGTTAAATTTGAAGTTGAAATTGAAGTTGAAATTGAAGTTGAAACTGAAGTTGAAATTGAAGTTGAAATTGAAGTTGAAATTGAAGTTGAAATTGAAGTTGAAATTGAAGTTGAAATTGAAAGTTAAAATTTAAGTTAAAATTGAAGTTTAAGTTGAATTTGAAGTTAAAGTTGAAGTTGAAGTTGAAATTGAAGTTCAAATTGAAGTTGAAATTGAAGTTGAAATTGAAGTTGAAATTGAAGTTGAAATTGAAGTTGAAATTGAAAGTTAAAATTGAAGTTAAAATTGAAGTTTAAGTTGAAGTTGAAGTTAAAGTTGAAGTTGAAGTTGAAATTGAAGTTAAAATTGAAGTTGAAATTGAAGTTGAAATTGAAGTTGAAATTGAAGTTGAAATTGAAGTTGAAATTGAAGTTAAAATTGAAGTTTAAGTTGAAGTTGAAGTTAAAGTTGAAGTTGAAGTTGAAATTGAAGTTAAAATTGAAGTTGAAATTGAAGTTGAAATTGAAGTTGAAATTGAAGTTGAAATTGAAGTTGAAATTGAAGTTTAAGTTGAAGTTGAAGTTAAAGTTGAAGTTGAAGTTGAATTTGAAGTTGAACTTAAAGGTGAAGTTGAAGTTGAAGTTAAGTTTGAAATTGAAGTTGAAGTTGAAATTGAAGTTGAAATTGAAGTTGAAATTGAAGTTGAAATTGAATTTGAAATTGAAGTTGAAATTGAAGTTGAAATTGAAGTTGAAATTGAAGTTGAATTTGAATTTGAAATTGAAGTTGAAATTAAAGTTGAAATTAGAGGTGAAATTGAAGTTGAAATTGAAGTTGAAATTGAAGTTGAATTTGAAGGTGAACTTGAAAGTGAAGTTGAAGTTGAAATTGAAGTTGAAATTGAAGTTGAAATTGGAGGTGAAATTGAAGTTGAAATTGAAGTTGAAATTGAAGTTGAATTTAAAGGTGAACTTGAAAGTGAAATTGAAGTTGAAATTGGAGTTGAAATTGAAGTTGAAATTGAAGTTGAAATTGAAGTTGAAATTGAAGTTGAAATTGAAGTTGAAATTGAAGTTAAAATTGAAGTTGAAAATGAAGTTGAAATTGAAGTTGAATTTTAATTTGAAATTGAAGTTGAAATTGAAGTTGAAATTGGAGGTAAAATTGAAGTTGAAATTGAATTTGAAATTGAAGTTGAATTTGAAGGTGAACTTGAAAGTGAAGTTGAAGTTGAAATTGAAGTTGAAATTGAAGTTGAAATTGATGTTAAAATTGAAGTTGAAATTGAAGTTGAAATTGAAAGTTAAAATTGAAGTTGAAATTGAAGTTGAAATTAAAGTTGAAATTGAAGTTAAAATTGAAGTTTAAGTTTAAGTAAAGTTAAAGTTGAAGTTGAAATTGTAGTTCAAATTGAAGTTGAAATTGAATTTGAAGTTAAGTTTGAATTTGAAATTGAAGTTGAAATTGAAGTTGAAATTGAAGTTGAAATTGAAGTTGAAATTGATGTTAAAATTGAAGTTGAAATTGAAGTTGAAATTGAAGTTGAAATTGAAAGTTAAAATTTAAGTTAAAATTGAAGTTGAAGTTGAAGTTGAAGTTAAAGTTGAAGTTGAAGTTGAAATTGAAGTTCAAATTGAAGTTGAAATTGAAGTTGAAATTGAAGTTGAAATTGAAGTTGAAATTGAAGTTGAAATTGAAAGTTAAAATTGAAGTTAAAATTGAAGTTTAAGTTGAAGTTGAAGTTAAAGTTGAAGTTGAAGTTGAAATTGAAGTTGAAATTGAAGTTGAAATTGAAGTTGAAATTGAAGTTAAAATTGAAGTTTAAGTTGAAGTTGAAGTTAAAGTTGAAGTTGAAGTTGAAATTGAAGTTAAAATTGAAGTTGAAATTGAAGTTGAAATTGAAGTTGAAATTGAAGTTGAAATTGAAGTTGAAATTGAAGTTTAAGTTGAAGTTGAAGTTAAAGTTGAAGTTGAAGTTGAATTTGAAGTTGAACTTAAAGGTGAAGTTGAAGTTGAAGTTAAGTTTGAAATTGAAGTTGAAGTTGAAATTGAAGTTGAAATTGAAGTTGAAATTGAAGTTGAAATTGAATTTGAAATTGAAGTTGAAATTGAAGTTGAAATTGAAGTTGAAATTGAAGTTGAATTTGAATTTGAAATTGAAGTTGAAATTGAAGTTGAAATTAGAGGTGAAATTGAAGTTGAAATTGAAGTTGAAATTGAAGTTGAATTTGAAGGTGAACTTGAAAGTGAAGTTGAAGTTGAAATTGAAGTTGAAATTGAAGTTGAAATTGGAGGTGAAATTGAAGTTGAAATTGAAGTTGAAATTGAAGTTGAATTTGAAGGTGAACTTGAAAGTGAAATTGAAGTTGAAATTGGAGTTGAAATTGAAGTTGAAATTGATGTTGAAATTGAAGTTGAAATTGAAGTTAAAATTGAAGTTGAAATTGAAGTTGAAATTGAAGTTGAATTTGAATTTGAAATTGAAGTTGAAATTGAAGTTGAAATTAGAGGTGAAATTGAAGTTGAAATTGAAGTTGAAATTGAAGTTGAAATTGAAGTTGAAATTGAAGTTGAAATTGAAGTTAAAATTGAAGTTGAAATTGAAGTTGAAATTGAAGTTGAAATTGAAGTTAAAATTGAAGTTGAAGTTGAAGTTGAAGTTAAAGTTGAAGTTGAAGTTGAAATTGAATTTGAAATTTAAGTTGAAATTGAAGTTGAAATTGAAGTTGAAATTGATGTTAAAATTGAAGTTGAAATTGAAGTTGAAATTGAAGTTGAAATTGAAGTTGAAATTGAAATTGAAATTGAAGTTGAAATTAAAGTTGAAGTTGAAATTGAAGTTGAAATTGAAGTTGAAACTGAAGTTGAAATTTAAGTTGAAATTGAAGTTGAAATTGATGTTAAAATTGAAGTTGAAATTGAAGTTGAAATTGAAGTTGAAATTGAAGTTGAAATTGGAGTTGAAATTGAAGTTGAAATTGAAGTTGAAATTGAAGTTGAAAATGAAGTTGAAATTGAAATTGAAATTGATGTTAAAATTGAAGTTAAAATTTAAGTTGAAATTGAAGTTGAAATTGAAGTTAAAATTGAAGTTGAAATTTAAGTTGAAATTTAAGTTGAAATTGAAGTTGAAATTGATGTTAAAATTGAAGTTGAAATTGAAGTTGAAATTGAAGTTGAAATTGAAGTTGAAATTGAAGTTGAAATTGAAGTTGAAATTGAAGTTGAAATTGAAGTTGAAATTGAAGTTGAAATTGAAGTTGAAATTGAAGTTGAAATTGAAGTTGAAATTGAAGTTGAAATTGAAGTTGAAATTGAAGTTGAAATTGAAGTTGAAATTGAAGTTGAAATTGAAGTTGAAATTGAAGTTAAAATTGAAGTTTAAGTTGAATTTGAAGTTAAAGTTGAAGTGAAGTTGAATTTGAAGTTGAACTTAAAGGTGAAGTTAAAGTTGAAGTTATTTTTGAAATTGAAGTTGAAGTTGAAAGTGAAGTTGAAATTGAAATTGAAATTGAAGTTGAAATTGAAGTTGAAATTGAAGTTGAAATTGGAGTTGAAATTGAAGTTGAAATTGGAGTTGAAATTGAAGTTAAATTGAAGTTGAAAATGAAGTTGAAATTGAAGTTGAATTTGAATTTGAAATTGAAGTTGAAATTGAAGTTGAAATTGAAGTTGAAATTGAAGTTGAAATTGGAGGTGAAATTGAAGTTGAAATTGAAGTTGAAATTGAAGTTGAATTTGAAGGTGAACTTGAAAGTGAAGTTGAAGTTGAAATTGAAGTTGAAATTGAAGTTGAAATTGAAGTTGAAATTGAAGTTGAAATTGAAGTTGAAATTGAAGTTGAAATTGAAGTTAAAATTGAAGTTGAAAATGAAGTTGAAATTGAAGTTGAATTTTAATTTGAAATTGAAGTTGAAATTGAAGTTGAAATTGGAGGTGAAATTGAAGTTGAAATTGAAGTTGAAATTGAAGTTGAATTTGAAGGTGAACTTGAAAGTGAAGTTGAAGTTGAAATTGAAGTTGAAATTGAAGTTGAAATTGATGTTAAAATTGAAGTTGAAATTGAAGTTGAAATTGAAGTTGAAATTGAAAGTTAAAATTGAAGTTGAAATTGAAGTTGAAATTAAAGTTGAAATTGAAGTTAAATTGAAGTTTAAGTTTAAGTAAAGTTAAAGTTGAAGTTGAAATTGTAGTTCAAATTGAAGTTGAAATTGAATTTGAAGTTAAGTTTGAATTTGAAATTGAAGTTGAAATTGAAGTTGAAATTGAAGTTGAAATTGATGTTAAAATTGAAGTTGAAATTGAAGTTGAAATTGAAGTTGAAATTGAAAGTTAAAATTGAAGTTAAATTGAAGTTTAAGTTGAAGTTGAAGTTAAAGTTGAAGTTGAAGTTGAAATTGAAGTTGAAATTGAAGTTGAAATTGAAGTTGAAATTGAAGTTGAAATTGAAGTTGAAATTGAAGTTGAAATTGAAGTTGAAATTGAAAGTTAAAATTGAAGTTAAAATTGAAGTTTAAGTTGAAGTTGAAGTTAAGTTGAAGTTGAAGTTGAAATGAAGTTAAAATTGAAGTTGAAATAGAAGTTGAAATTGAAGTTGAAATTGAAGTTGAAATTGAAGTTGAAATTGAAGTTAAAATTGAAGTTTAAGTTGAAGTTGAAGTTAAAGTTGAAGTTGAAGTTGAAATTGAAGTTAAAATTGAAGTTGAAATTGAAGTTGAAATTGAAGTTGAATTGAAGTTGAAATTGAAGTTTAAGTTGAAGTTGAAGTTAAAGTTGAAGTTGAAGTTGAATTTGAAGTTGAACTTAAAGGTGAAGTTGAAGTTGAAGTTAAGTTTGAAATTGAAGTTGAAGTTGAAATTGAAGTTGAAATTGAAGTTGAAATTGAAGTTGAAATTGAATTTGAAATTGAAGTTGAAATTGAAGTTGAAATTGAAGTTGAAATTGAAGTTGAATTTGAATTTGAAATTGAAGTTGAATTGAAGTTGAATTAGAGGTGAAATTGAAGTTGAAATTGAAGTTGAAATTGAAGTTGAATTTGAAGGTGAACTTGAAAGTGAAGTTGAAGTTGAAATTGAAGTTGAAATTGAAGTTGAAATTGGAGGTGAAATTGAAGTTGAAATTGAAGTTGAAATTGAAGTTGAATTTGAAGGTGAACTTGAAAGTGAAGTTGAAGTTGAATTGGAGTTGAAATTGAAGTTGAAATTGATGTTGAAATTGAAGTTGAATTGAAGTTAAAATTGAAGTTGAAATTGAAGTTGAAATTGAAGTTGAATTTGAATTTGAAATTGAAGTTGAAATTGAAGTTGAAATTAGAGGTGAAATTGAAGTTGAAATTGAAGTTGAAATTGAGTTGAAATTGAAGTTGAAATTGAAGTTGAAATTGAAGTTAAAATTGAAGTTGAAATTGAAGTTGAAATTGAAGTTGAAATTGAAGTTAAATTGAAGTTTAAGTTGAAGTTGAAGTTAAAGTTGAAGTTGAAGTTGAATTGAATTTGAAATTTAAGTTGAAATTGAAGTTGAAATTGAAGTTGAAATTGATGTTAAAATTGAAGTTGAAATTGAAGTTGAAATTGAAGTTGAAATTGAAGTTGAAATTGAAGTTGAAATTGAATTGAAAATTGAAGTTGAAATTAAAGTTGAAGTTGAAATTGAAGTTGAAATTGAAGTTGAAACTGAAGTTGAAATTTAAGTTGAAATTGAAGTTGAAATTGATGTTAAAATTGAAGTTGAATTGAAGTTGAAATTGAAGTTGAAATTGAAGTTGAAATTGGAGTTGAAATTGAAGTTGAATTGAAGTTGAAATTGAAGTTGAAATTGAAGTTGAAATTGAAATTGAAATTGATGTTAAAATTGAAGTTGAAATTTAAGTTGGAATTGAAGTTGAAATTGAAGTTAAATTGAAGTTGAAATTGAAGTTGAAATTGAAGTTGAAATTGAAGTTGAAATTGATGTTAAAATTGAAGTTGAATTGAAGTTGAAATTGAAGTTGAAATTGAAGTTGAAATTGAAGTTGAAATTGAAGTTGAAATTGAAGTTGAAATTGAAGTTGAAATTGAAGTTGAAATTGAAGTTGAAATTGAAGTTGAAATTGAAGTTGAAATTGAAGTTGAAATTGAAGTTGAAATTGAGTTGAAATTGAAGTTGAAATTGAAGTTGAAATTGAAGTTGAAATTGAAGTTGAAATTGAAGTTGAAATTGAAGTGAAATTGAGTTGAATTGAAGTTGAAATTGAAGTTGAAATTGAAGTTGAATTGAAGTTGAAATTGAGTTGAAATTGAAGTTGAAATTGAAGTTGAAATTGAAGTTGAAATTGAAGTTGAAAGTGAAGTTGAAATTGAAGTTAAATTAAAGTTGAAATTGAAGTTGAAATTGAAGTTGAAATTGAAGTTAAATTGAAGTTTAAGTTTAAGTAAAGTTAAAGTTGAAGTTGAATTTGAATTTTGAAGTTGACTTGAAAGTGAAGTTGAAGTTGAAGTTGACATTGAAGTTGAAGTTAAGTTGAAGTTGAAATTAAGTTTGAAATTGAAGTTGAAGTTGAAATTAAAGTTAAAATTGAAGTTTAAATTTGAAGTTGAAATTGAAGTTGAAATTGAAGTTGAAATTGAAGTTGAAACTGAAGTTGAATTTGAAGGTGAACTTGAAAGTAAAGTTGAAGTTGAAATTGAAGTTGAAATTGAAGTTGAAATTGAAGTTGAAATTGAAGTTGAATTGAAGTTGAAATTGAAGTTGAAATTGAAGTTGAAATTGAAGTTGAAATTGAAGTTGAAATTGAAGTTGAATTGAAGTTGAATTGAAGTTGAAATTGAAGTTGAAATTGAAGTTGAAATTGAAGTTAAAATTGAAGTTGAAATTGAAGTTGAAATTGAAGTTGAAATTGAAGTTAAAATGAAGTTTAAGTTGAAGTTGAAGTTAAAGTTGAAGTTGAAGTTGAATTTGAAGTTGAAGTTGAAATTGAAGTTGAAATTGAAATTGAAATTGAAGTTGAAATTGAAGTTGAAATTGAAGTTGAAATTGAAGTTGAAATTGAAGTTGAAATTGAAGTTGAAATTGAAGTTGAAATTGAAGTTGAAATTGAAGTTGAATTGAAGTTGAAATTGAAGTTGAATTGAAGTTGAAATTGAAGTTGAAATTGAAGTTGAATTGAAGTTGAAATTGAAGTTGAAATTGAAGTTGAAATTGAAGTTAAAATTGAAGTTTAAGTTGAATTTGAAGTTAAGTTGAAGTGAAGTTGAATTTGAAGTTGAACTTAAAGGTGAAGTTAAAGTTGAAGTTATTTTTGAAATTGAAGTTGAAGTTGAAAGTGAAGTTGAAATTGAAATTGAAATTGAAGTTGAAATTGAAGTTGAAATTGAAGTTGAAATTGAAGTTGAAGTTGAAAGTGAAGTTGAAATTGAAGTTAAAATTAAAGTTGAAATTGAAGTTGAAATTGAAGTTGAAATTGAAGTTAAAATTGAAGTTTAAGCTTAAGTAAAGTTAAAGTTGAAGTTGAATTTGAATTTGAAGTTGAACTTGAAAGTGAAGTTGAAGTTGAAGTTGATGTTGAAGTTGAAGTTAAGTTGAAGTTGAAATTAAGTTTGAATTGAAGTTGAAGTTGAAATTAAAGTTAAATTGAAGTTAAATTTGAAGTTGAAATTGAAGTTGAAACTGAAGTTGAATTTGAAGGTGAACTTGAAAGTGAAGTTGAAGTTGAAATTGAAGTTGAAATTGAAGTTGAAATTGAAGTTGAAATTGAAGTTGAAATTGAAGTTGAAATTGAAGTTGAAATTGAAGTTGAAATTGAAGTTAAATGAAGTTGAAAATGAAGTGAAATTGAAGTTGAAATTGAATTTGAAATTGAAGTTGAAATTGAAGTTGAAATTGGAGTTGAAATTGAAGTTGAATTGAAGTTGAAATTGAAGTTGTAATTAAAGTTGAAATTGAAGTAGAAATTGAAGTTGAAATTGAAGTTGAAATTGAAATTAAAACTGAAGTTGAAATTAAATTTGAAATTGAAGTTGAAATTGAAGTTAAAATTGAAGTTGAAATTGAAGTTGAAATTTAAGTTGAAATTTAAGTTGAAATTTGAAGTTAAAATTGAAGTTGAAATTGAAGTTAAATTGAATTTGAAATTGAAGTTGAAATTGAAGTTGAAATTGAAGTTGAAATTGAAGTTGAAATTGAAGTTGAAATTGGAGTTGAAATTGAAGTTGAAATTGAAGTTGAAATTGAAGTTGAATTGAAGTTGAAATTGAAATTGAAATTGAAGTTGAAATTAAAGTTGAAGTTGAAATTGAGTTGAAATTGAAGTTGAAATGAAGTTGAAATTGAAGTTGAATTGAAGTTGAAATTGAAAGTTAAAATTGAAGTTGAAATTGAAGTTAAAATTAAGTTGAAATTGAGTTGAAATTGAAGTTAAATTGAAGTTTAAGTTTAAGTAAGTTAAAGTGAAGTTGAATTTGATGTTGAACTTGAAGTGAAGTTGAAGTTGAAGTTGGTTGAAGTTGAGTTAAGTTGAAGTTGAATTAAGTTTGAAATTGAAGTTGAGTTGAAATTAAGTTAAATTGAAGTTAAATTTGAAGTTGAAATTGAAGTTGAAATTGAAGTTGAAATTGAAGTTGAACTGAAGTTGAATTTGAGGTGAACTTGAAGTTGAAGTTGAAGTTGAAATTGAAGTTGAATTGAAGTTGAATTGAGTTGAATTGAAGTTGAAATTGAAGTTGAATTGAAGTTGAATTGAAGTTGAAATTGAAGTTGAAATTGAAGTTGAAATTGAAGTTAAATTGAAGTTGAAAATGAAGTTGAAATTGAAGTTGAAATTGAATTTGAATTGAAGTTGAATTTGAAGTTGAAATTGGAGTGAAATTGAAGTTGAAATTGAAGTTGAAATTGAAGTTGAAATTGAAGTTGAAATTGAAGTTAAAATTGAAGTTGAAATTGAAGTAGAAATTGAAGTTGAAATTGAAGTTGAAATTGAAATTAAAATGAAGTTGAAATTAAATTTGAAATTGAAGTTGAAATTGAAGTTAAAATTGAAGTTGAAATTTAAGTTGAAATTTAAGTTGAAAATTAAGTTGAAATTTAAGTTGAATTTAAGTAAAATTGAAGTTGAAGTTGAATTTGAAATTGAAGTTGAAGTTGAAGTTGAAATTGAAGTTGAATTGAAGTTGAATTGGAGTTGAAATTGAAGTTGAAATTGAAGTTGAAATTGAAATTGAAATTGAAGTTGAAATTACAGTTGAAGTTGAAATTGAAGTTGAAATTGAAGTTGAAATGAAGTTGAAATTGAAGTTAAAATTGAAGTTTAAGTTTAAGTAAAGTTAAAGTTGAAGTTGAATTTGAATTTGAAGTTGACTTGAAGTGAAGTTGAAGTTGAAGTTGACATTGAAGTTGAAGTTAAGTTGAAGTTGAAATTAAGTTTGAAATTGAAGTTGAAGTTGAAATTAAGTTAAATTGAAGTTAATTTGAAGTTGAAATTGAGTTGAAATTGAAGTTGAAATTGAAGTGAAACTGAAGTTGAATTTGAAGGTGAACTTGAAAGTAAAGTTGAAGTTGAAAGTGAAGTTGAAATTGAAGTTAAAATTAAAGTTGAAATTGAAGTTGAAATTGAAGTTGAAATTGAAGTTAAATTGAAGTTTAAGTTTAAGTAAAGTTAAAGTTGAAGTTGAATTTGAATTTGAAGTTGAACTTGAAAGTGAAGTTGAAGTTGAAGTTGACATTGAAGTTGAAGTTAAGTTGAAGTTGAAATTAAGTTTGAATTGAAGTTGAAGTTGAAATTAAAGTTAAAATTGAAGTTAATTTGAAGTTGAATTGAAGTTGAATTGAAGTTGAAATTGAAGTTGAAACTGAAGTTGATTTGAAGGTGAACTTGAAAGTAAAGTTGAAGTTGAAATTGAAGTTGAAATTGAAGTTGAAATTGAAGTTGAAATTGAAGTTGAAATTGAAGTTGAAATTGAAGTTGAAATTGAAGTTGAAATTGAAGTTGAATTGAAGTTGAAATTGAAGTTGAAATTGAAGTTGAAATTGAAGTTGAAATTGAAGTTAAATTGAAGTTGAAATTGAAGTTGAAATTGAAGTTGAAATTGAAGTTGAAATTGAAGTTAAAATGAAGTTTAAGTTGAAGTTGAGTTAAAGTTGAAGTTGAAGTTGAATTTGAAGTTGAAGTTGAAATTGAAGTTGAAATTGAAATTGAAATTGAAGTTGAAATTGAAGTTGAAATTGAAGTTGAATTGAAGTTGAATTGAAGTTGAATTGAAGTTGAAATTGAAGTGAAATTGAAGTTGAATTGAAGTTGAAATTTGAAGTTGAAATTGAAGTTGAAATTGAAGTTGAAATTGAAGTTGAATTGAAGTTGAAATTGAAGTTGAATTGAAGTTGAAATTGAAGTTGAAATTGAAGTTGAAATTGAAGTTGAAATTGAAGTTAAATTGAAGTTTAAGTTGAATTTGAAGTTAAAGTTGAAGTGAAGTTGAATTTGAAGTTGACTTAAAGGTGAAGTTAAGTTGAAGTTATTTTTGAAATTGAAGTTGAAGTTGAAAGTGAAGTTGAAATTGAAATTGAAATTGAAGTTGAAATTGAAGTTGAAATTGAAGTTGAAATTGAAGTTGAGTTGAAAGTGAAGTTGAAATTGAAGTTTAAAATTAAAGTTGAAATTGAAGTTGAATTGAAGTTGAAATTGAAGTTAAAATTGAAGTTTAAGCTTAAGTAAGTTAAAGTTGAAGTTGAATTTGAATTTGAAGTTGAACTTGAAGTGAAGTTGAAGTTGAAGTTGACGTTGAAGTTGAAGTTAAGTTGAAGTTGAAATTAAGTTTGAAATTGAAGTTGAAGTTGAAATTAAAGTTAAATTGAAGTTAAATTGAAGTTGAAATTGAAGTTGAATTGAGTTGAAATTGAAGTTGAAACTGAAGTTGAATTTGAAGGTGAACTTGAAAGTGAAGTTGAAGTTGAAATTGAAGTTGAAATTAAAGTTGAAATTGAAGTTGAAATTGAAGTTGAAATTGAAGTTGAAATTGAAGTTGAAATTGAAGTTAAATTGAAGTTTAAGTTGAATTTGAAGTTAAAGTTGAAGTGAAGTTGAATTTGAAGTTGAACTTAAAGGTGAAGTTAAAGTTGAAGTTATTTTTGAAATTGAAGTTGAAGTTGAAAGTGAAGTTGAAATTGAAATTGAAATTGAAGTTGAAATTGAAGTTGAAATTGAAGTTGAAATTGAAGTTGAAGTTGAAAGTGAAGTTGAAATTGAAGTTAAATTAAAGTTGAAATTGAAGTTGAAATTGAGTTGAAATTGAAGTTAAATTGAAGTTTAAGCTTAAGTAAAGTTAAAGTTGAAGTTGAATTTGAATTTGAAGTTGAACTTGAAGTGAAGTTGAAGTTGAAGTTGACGTTGAAGTTGAAGTTAAGTTGAAGTTGAAATAAGTTTGAATTGAAGTTGAAGTTGAAATTAAGTTAAAATTGAAGTTAAATTTGAAGTTGAAATTGAAGTTGAAATTGAAGTTGAAATTGAAGTTGAAACTGAAGTTGAATTTGAAGGTGAACTTGAAAGTGAAGTTGAAGTTGAAATTGAAGTTGAAATTAAGTTGAAATTGAAGTTGAAATTGAAGTTGAAATTGAAGTTGAAATTGAAGTTGAAATTGAAGTTGAAATTGAAGTTAAATTGAAGTTGAAAATGAAGTTGAAATTGAAGTTGAAATTGAATTTGAAATTGAAGTTGAAAATTGAAGTTGAAATTGGAGTTGAAATTGAAGTTGAAATTGAAGTTGAAATTGAAGTTGAAATTAAGTTGAAATTGAAGTAGAAATTGAAGTTGAAATTGAAGTTGAATTGAAATTAAACTGAAGTTGAAATTAAATTTGAAATTGAAGTTGAATTGAAGTTAAAATTGAAGTTGAAATTGAAGTTGAAATTTAAGTTGAAATTTAAGTTGAAATTGAAGTTAAATTGAAGTTGAAATTGAAGTTAAAATTGAATTTGAAATTGAAGTTGAAATTGAAGTTGAAATTGAAGTTGAAATTGAAGTTGAAATTGAAGTGAATTGGAGTTGAAATTGAAGTTGAAATTGAAGTTGAAATTGAAGTTGAAATTGAAGTTGAAATTGAAATTGAAATTGAAGTTGAAATTAAGTTGAAGTTGAAATTGAAGTTGAAATTGAAGTTGAAATGAGTTGAAATTGAAGTTGAAATTGAAGTTGAAATTGAAGTTAAATTGAAGTTGAAATTGAAGTTAAAATTAAAGTTGAAATTGAAGTTGAAATTGAAGTTAAATTGAAGTTTAAGTTTAAGTAAGTTAAAGTTGAAGTTGAATTTGAAGTTGAACTTGAAGTGAAGTTGAAGTTGAAGTTGACGTTGAAGTTGAAGTTAAGTTGAAGTTGAAATTAAGTTTGAAATTGAAGTTGAAGTTGAATTAAAGTTAAAATTGAAGTTAAATTTGAAGTTGAAATTGAAGTTGAAATTGAAGTTGAAATTGAAGTTGAAATTGAAGTTGAAACTGAAGTTGAATTTGAAGGTGAACTTGAAGTGAAGTTGAAGTTGAATTGAAGTTGAAATTGAAGTTGAAATTGAAGTTGAATTGAAGTTGAATTGAAGTTGAAATTGAAGTTGAAATTGAAGTTGAAATTGAAGTTGAATTGAAGTTGAAATTGAAGTTAAAATTGAAGTTGAAATGAAGTTGAAATTGAAGTTGAAATTGAATTTGAAATTGAAGTTTGAATTGAAGTTGAAATTGGAGTTGAAATTGAAGTTGAAATTGAAGTTGAAATTGAAGTTGAAATTGAAGTTGAAATTGAAGTTAAAATTGAAGTTGAAATTGAAGTAGAAATTGAAGTTGAAATTGAAGTTGAAATTGAAATTAAACTGAAGTTGAAATTAAATTTGAAATTGAAGTTGAAATTGAAGTTAAAATTGAAGTTGAAATTTAAGTTGAAATTTAAGTTGAAATTAAGTTGAAATTTAAGTTGAAATTTAAGTTAAAATTGAAGTTGAAGTTGAATTTGAAATTGAAGTTGAAGTTGAAGTTGAAATTGAAGTTGAAATTGAAGTTGAAATTGGAGTTGAAATTGAAGTTGAAATTGAAGTTGAAATTGAAATTGAAATTGAAGTTGAATTAAAGTTGAAGTTGAAATTGAAGTTGAAATTGAAGTTGAAATGAAGTTGAAATTGAAGTTGAATTGAAGTTAAAATTGAAGTTGAAATGAAGTTGAAATTGAAGTTGAAATTGAAGTTGAATTGAAGTTGAATTTGAGTTGAAATTGAAGTTGAAATTGAAGTTAAATTGAAGTTGAAAATGAAGTTGAAATTGAAGTTGAAATTGAAGTTGAAATTGAATTTGAAATTGAAGTTGAAATTGAAGTTGAAATTGGAGTTGAAATTGAAGTTGAATTTGAAGTTAAAATTGAAGTTGAAATTGAAGTAGAAATTGAAGTTGAAATTGAAGTTGAAATTGAAATTAAAACTGAAGTTGAAATTAAGTTTGAAATTGAAGTTGAAGTTGAAATTAAAGTTAAAATTGAAGTTAAATTTGAAGTTGAAATTGAAGTTGAAATTGAAGTTGAAATTGAAGTTGAAATGAAGTTGAATTTGAAGGTGAACTTGAAAGTGAAGTTGAAGTTGAAATTGAAGTTGAAATTAAAGTTGAAATTGAAGTTGAAATTGAAGTTGAAATTGAAGTTGAAATTGAAGTTGAAATTGAAGTTGAAATTGAAGTTAAAATTGAAGTTGAAAATGAAGTTGAAATTGAAGTTGAAATTGATTTGAAATTGAAGTTGAAATTGAAGTTGAAATTGGAGTTGAAATTGAAGTTGAAATTGAAGTTGAAATTGAAGTTGAAAATAAAGTTGAAATTGAAGTAGAAATTGAAGTTGAAATTGAAGTTGAAATTGAAATTAAAACTGAAGTTGAAATTAAATTTGAAATTGAAGTTGAAATTGAAGTTAAAATTGAAGTTGAAATTGAAGTTGAAATTAAGTTGAAATTTAAGTTGAAATTGAAGTTAAAATTGAAGTTGAAATTGAAGTTAAATTGAATTTGAAATTGAAGTTGAAATTGAAGTTGAAATTGAAGTTGAAATTGAAGTTGAAATTGAAGTTGAAATTGGAGTTGAAATTGAAGTGAATTGAAGTTGAAATTGAAGTTGAAATTGAAGTTGAAATTGAAATTGAAATTGAAGTTGAAATTAAAGTTGAAGTTGAAATTGAAGTTGAAATTGAAGTTGAAATGAAGTTGAAATGAAGTTGAAATTGAAAGTTGAAATTGAAGTTAAAATTGAAGTTGAAATTGAAGTTAAAATTAAAGTTGAAATTGAAGTTGAAATTGAAGTTAAAATTGAAGTTTAAGTTTAAGTAAAGTTAAAGTTGAAGTTGAATTGAAGTGAACTTGAAAGTGAAGTTGAAGTTGAAGTTGACGTTGAAGTTGAAGTTAAGTTGAAGTTGAAATTAAGTTTGAAATTGAAGTTGAAGTTGAAATTAAAGTTAAAATTGAAGTTAAATTTGAAGTTGAAATTGAAGTTGAAATTGAAGTTGAAATTGAAGTTGAAATTGAAGTTGAACTGAAGTTGAATTTGAAGGTGAATTGAAAGTGAAGTTGAAGTTGAATTGAAGTTGAAATTGAAGTTGAAATTGAAGTTGAAATTGAAGTTGAAATGAAGTTGAATTGAAGTTGAAATTGAAG